>CAOKZL010003799.1:0-69197 GCA_948472985.1 Iguana delicatissima | reverse complement strand
TGCCATGCAAAAGGGCGCCTAGAGTGTCGCACAATTGTGAGGAGCGATCTGCATGATGCACTCACAATCATGTGATGCTCCAGGATAGCGCAGGTGCTGCTTGCGCACTTTTTCATTTTCAGCTTTCACCCGAAAATGGTGTGCGATTGCGCATTGCTCCAGGGTCCCGCGTGCACTCCGGAGCTGTGGAGGTCATGTTTCCTGCCCCAGTGCAGCCTGGGAAAGTCTCAGGCTGCGCTGCGGGAGGAAGAGGCAGGGCTCTCGTGCAGAGCTGAAGCAGCGGGGATGCAAGAACCTCTCGCTGGAGGCTGCTTGCGTGATCCCTGCACCCCAGCACCGAGAAAAGGTAAGGTGCGGAAAGGGCCCAGGACCTCTGCTGACCTGGGGCCCATTCACACTACAGAATTATAGCATGATGATTCCACTTTCTGCCCTATGGAATCCTGGGACTAATACTTCAGGGAAGGACGTTTAGAATTCTCAGCTAGAGAACTTTAGTGTCACACCAGACTACCATTCCCAGTATTCCATAGGATGTTGCTACAGTGGTTAAGTCAGAATGATAGCACCATCATTATGTTGTCTGAACGGGCCCCTGGGAACTGTACTGGGGCAGGGCTATTCTAGAACCATGGTGCTACCACAGATACAACCTGCTCGTTCATATCATGCACTCATTTCAGTTGTAGGGTCACATGAAGAGAGACCTTTGAAAGAATCTTAACAATTAGATAGATATGGAACACACAGGATAAGGTGATATTTTGGGTGACCAGGCCACAATAGTTTCAGTTTGTATTTAACCAAGCTAATATGACAGCCTCTCCTTTTGCATGAAACCAATGTGGTAGGATTTCATACTTTTTACCCAGAGATTCATGACACAACTAGCTTCATTTTCTGTTGAAATAATACCTTTAAAATGGGCAATACGAACAGCAAGGAAATGTGATTGACTTGACATTGGGGAAAAGGTTTCACAAGCCTCTTTATATGAACATATACTCTGAAAATTTTCTCATTTTTTTTAAATCCCCAAACTCCCTCACCTGAAACTGTGAGATAACAGCAAATAAAAGTACTTACCCATTCCTTCCCTACTGTAAAGGCCTTGAGGCCTAGGGATATAAAAAGAACTGTTCAAATGTAAAGCACTGTTAGAAGGAATTTCAGGTGTGAAGAGGGAGGAACTGCATTTTCCACACACCAATTTTTAAGTGAGTCCAATTATTCCAGTATTGTGCCAATTACTCTTTCTATAGCACTGATGTTTTCTGGAGGTCATAATGTCAAATTTCAAGCAAATTTTGTGTAGTTTTGAAGTCCCAGATCACTTGACACATTTCCTAAATTTGGGCCACATGAATTTATGCTGCAATTCTAGACACTTTTATCTAGAATCCAATAAATTCAGTGGGACACCCTTTTTGAGCAGGCATGCTTAGCATGGAAATGACATGTAAGAGGAATGTAGTTCCTACAACAAGTCACTGAGAATTGTTATCACTGTGAATTGTTGTTACTGTGGGACATTTTTGTGTGTTTTTTTTATGTTTCAAGTGTAATATAGAAACAGTGATTATTGTTATGAGTAATGCCACTTTGTTAAATTTAAAGCTACTTTAAAAGCACATTTTAGGCATTTTTAGAGAAGTATTTTTCAGTGTGTTTAAGTCTTTTGCTCCAAGTCAAGTCTCAAGTCCTTGCTAGATTCTTTCAAATGGGTCAATAGGTATAAAAAGAGTCTGCAGCTTTGGAAGCGTGGAATTGGATCCTTCTTAACTTCCCACTCGTGAAGCTGGAGGATTGTTCTTACTCCCCTTTACTGAAGCTCCAAAAGCTTTGGAAGGAAGGATCTTTCCTACTGAAGCTTGTTGCTTAACACCTTTGCTCAGGTATACACCCCACACTAGGGACAAGTCTTGCCTTCTGCTCTTAGGAATAGTTTTAGAAAGCTCATCCCATATGTAGTAAGGACAGCTGCTGAGCAGACCTCAACCCTGCATCAAGCCTATTGCCTAACATGTTTGCTGTAACCCTCTGAGAAATACACCCGCAATTTGGGCTTGAGACAGATTGTCACGTGACCAGTAGGCAAAAAGAGATGAAAGCGTTGTTCAAAGTTGTAAGGTTTCTGGATGAATGTCTTGCATTACTGAACCAAGGGCAGCAAGTTGTTCACTGAAAATATACAAGTCATGAGTTGAGTCAAGTCAGTGCATCATTTACTGCCAAGGCCCTTTCCACAACTTAACCTGCGCCCAGTGCGGTTGCAGAGGGATCACACGAGCAGCCTCTTCTGTGAAGTTCTCACGTCCCCGCTGCTTTTGCTCTGCAGCAGGCAACATGAGGGCTCTGCCTCTTCCTTCCGCAGCGCAGCCAGGTATTTTCTCAGGCTGCGCTGGGGGAGGAAGCGCAAGGTATGCAGCTCCAGAGCTCCGCACGGACTGTAAGTGTGCATGGGGCCCCAGAGCGATGCACGATCACACACCATTTTTGGCTAAAAGCTGAAAATGATATAGTGTGCGATCGGCACCTGCCGGGCCCCAAAGTATTACGCAATTGCGAGGACGTCGTCTGAAATACTCCTTGCAATGGCATGACGCTTCAGAGGCCCTTTTGCATGAGAAATGCCATGTGAAAAGGGCCCAAGTTGAGTCACTGAAGTGACTTGAATCTGACTTGAGTCTGAGTCAATTGACTTGAGTCAACATCACTGATATTTTTAATGTGTTATTATCATTCTCATATCAGTTCAAGGATTTTTTTTCCATAATGCTCAGGAAACAACACAATGAGTTTATACAATTTAATAAATAATGACAACAGATTTTTTTTTCTCTCATCACTGTTACTATTAAAAGAGATAAGTTGTGGGCGGATATCTGTCGTGTGTGTGTGTGTGTGTGTGTGTGTGTGTGTTTCCAAGCTCATCCAGCACTGTTATAGCAAATTCCACAACAGTCTATTGGAAATTCAGGAGAAAACAAGAACGTGAATGAGCTATTCTTCATAGCTAATTTTTCACATCTTTGCCAGCATCCCCCTCACCTTCTTTTTCTTTCAATCTGACATGAATTATAAGCCTAGAAGGGAAAGATCTTTCGACAGAGCTGGAGTAGAATGGAAAAGAGGTGAAGGAGGCATGGGCCTATACTGGGATCCAAAGGGAACAAAATAACAGTAGCAATGTTTCATTCTGGTTAATCCTTTCCTGCTAATTCTGTGATGTAGGTCAAATCTGCCCACAGGATGGAGAGAAGATCCTCATGTTGAATGGGTGTGGTGATTGAAAAGCTCCAACTCAGTAATTAATCCCAGAGCTTTCCATAACAGCCAGGGTTGGCCCAGGATTTTTTGCTGCCTGAGGCAGAGCTGCAAATGACATCTCTCTCTCAAAATCAAGAGGCAAACCAGTTGAGTTATTTTAGCATGTGAGACAGATAGTCTCACAGATGCTTTTCCTGGCAGGAAAATAAAATGAATTAAATAATCAACAATGTGCTGCTTTTTCTTGATACCCAAAATCCACTGCCTGAGGCAGCTGACTCACTAAGCTTAATGGGCAGGGCCAGCCCTGATGTACTCACAATTTGCCTTTAAATGAGTATGAGTATTTGGGTCATCTCCACTGGATTGTTTAACTTAACTGCTCATACAGTATTTTTTTTTCTTTCTGACACTTTTTTCTGGGAGGAAGGGGGAACAGAGAGGAAAGGGAGAACAAAACCATTACAGTAAGAAGAAGAAAGGAAAATCATGCTTGCTTGCTTTGTCTCCTGTCACCATCTGTCCTTGCTTATCCAACGAGAGTTTCTTGTAGAGACACGAAGCTCTGGCTTCTGGGTAATCTTGGCTCAGAGGGGATTCTTTAACAGCAAGGTCAATAAGTGCCTCTCCCAGCTGCCTGTTTCCTTGATTGATCTGCTTGGCTTTTCTCCTTTGCTTTCATCTCTCCTATTTTTCTTGCCACTCCATTTTAATTCATCAGAGGATGATCCCCCTTCTCTCTAGACATTTGTCAATATTCAGACTCTGCCTTATGCTGAATGGTCTTGATGTGCCCTCTACCCTGGGTGCAGTGTGAAAATGGCCTGCTGTGTGTCCCTTTCAAATGAGGCAGTTCACACTGTGGTTCTAGGAAGCATCATTTTTAGCTGTATCTATTTATCAATGTCATTGGGTGTATCTGCACTGCCCAGCTTGAAGCAGCTTGACACCATATTAAACTGTTATGGCTTCACCCTACATAATCCTGGAATTGGTAGTCTGGTTAAGTACTTTTAATTCTCTGCTGGAGAAATCTAGTCCGCCTTCTCCTTGAACTATACTGTAGCTCCCCAGTAGAGTTTACTAAGACTCTCACCAAACTATGACCCTTTCAGCACTACACTGTTATAGTGCGGTTGTTCCACTTTTAACATCCTATGGAATCATGGGACTTGGAGTTTAGGGAGGGGCATTTAGAAGTCTCAGCCAGAGAGCTCTTTGGCCTCAGTAAACTACAAACCCCAGAATTGCACAGGACATTGAAAGTAAAATAATAGCACTATAACAGCATAGTGTGGAAATGGCCTATAAATCCCAGGATCCCACAGGTAGCACTTGCTATGTCAAATGGGTGTAACTTTATAATGTACTAGCATATATACCCAGCAGTGCCCAGGATTTTATTTTCTCATAGGTAATACTTGTTAAAAAGGTTTGAGATCCTGTGTCTCTCATTCCCCAAACTGCCTTGTCCAGTACTTGTAAGTTTTCTCCATATTCCCCAATCTTAGTCTGTATTCAGAGTTATTAACATACAGAGGCTGGGTTCCTGAGGCTATACAGTGCCCTCCTCCTTGCTGCTAGGCCTCATCTCCATAGCAACCAGCCAGGCTCAAGAGCTCTCTGGTTGAGAATTCTAAAGGCTCATCCCTAAACTGCAAACTCCAGGATTCCATAGAATCTTCTCAGGCAGCCAATCATATGAGGTCTTCACCTCACACAGCCAATTGTATAATTCACCTGACACAGCCGATCCTATGAGGTCTTTGCCTGAGACAGACAAACAAATATACAAACTTTGACTTTTATATAGTAGATATATTGGTCTTATCAAAATGTTTTATTGTTTCCATCGTTAGGTTAAAACTTTCCATCACTGTTAGGAGAGCAGTTCATATTGCTAATCTTAAATTTTAAAGCCCAAAACCACTTATGGCCAGGTTAGCTGAAGACTTGTCTGCTGCCATTTATATCTGCCTGGACCTTAGCACAGGGCCCTTGGAAATCTTCCTGTATATACCTGAAAAATGAGCTGAGAATATATTTGGAAGTGATACCTCACTTGCATGATACCCTTCCAAGAGAGGCTCTTCTGGGAAGATCTTTATATACGATCTTTTCAGTGCCATGTGAAGACCTTTTTAGTTTCTCATGGATTTCAGCTATTCAGAGTTGTTGTTTTGCTGTTGTTGGTGCTTGTTAGATCTTAATGCTGTTGTCCTTACTTGGGTTTTATTTTGTAGCTGCTGTTGTAGATGCTGGTTTTATGTAATTGTTTTCTACTCTACCATTGTAATTCTGTTCTAAGCTACCCAAATAGCTATAGCTACTTGATAGGGGGGGAAGGAAATAAATATATTAAGGAATGGTTTAGGCAACCTTCCAAACATGACAAACCCTGCAACAAGCTTCACTTTAAAAATAATAATTGGCACCTTCATGCTTCCTTGATTGTTGTATTTAAACTGATTTGAATATGGCCTACCTTCCTACCACTTCTGTCTGACTAGATAATAACTTTTTTTTTCTCTTGCAAAATCTCATCAAATAAACCTTAAGGCAAGTTTTTTTATTCCTTACTGTTTTGCTCAGGTTGTTACCTTGTGTAACCCAAAGAGCACATCTTGGCTAGTTTTTACTTCAGAAGTATAACCCCCCCCCCCCCAGCCACAAAACCTTAATACACTCTCATGGGTATCCCTGAAAGCTCTTCTAAAAGGTGGCATTGTTTATAATGCACTATGCATCTGAAGAAGTGGTATCCAGTCCATGAAAGCTTAAGCTAAATCAATTACATTAGTATTTAAGGTGCTGCAAGATTTTGACTACTTGTAATGTGCAGTTTTCTGTCTGTCTGTCTTCCTGTCTTCCTTCCTTCCTTCCCCACTCATGTGTTTGTGTGAAAAGCAGGGGACAATAAAACCTTTGCGGTGAGTGTAGAAACTTTAAATCATTATTCATCTGCAATTGCTACAGTCTTACCATGTTCTCTATCCAGGCCTTGAAATTTTCAGAGAAGAAAGCTGGTATCACAAGCTGTCAAGATTCTCAGAAGGTGCATTCATTGATCCATTGATCCTATGCTCTTCCCCATCTTAAGACATGTGTTCACCATGCAGGCCTTTAGCATTTAAGATTGCACCTCTTTCCCCAAGGTCATTTAAGAAACTTGTTCTCATACCATCTTTTTCATTACTATTATTATTAGACATCCCTGCAACTCTGGCTACACAGTGACATTCTGTGTAGCTGTGAAAGCAGATATGTATATATATTCACCTACCCATTCTAGATGGGCACCCCTCCCTGAAGAAAAAGATCCAAAGAAGATATCAAGGGGAAATCGCTTTTGGATTTCTAGGCTCATGAGCCTTCCAGAGGCACCTTTTGAGATAAATTTAATTAAGCAAGGCATTCTATTAATCTGTTCTAATTACTCATGCAAATCACAAGTGCTCCGGCCTCTGGTTAAGTGAAACTTGATTTGATCCCAAGTGCAGCCAAGCTCAGCGATTCCAATGAGTATTTGTAAGAACGTGCCTGCCTTGTTCTCACTTTTTCTCTCCAGATATACAGTAATCCTTTTGAAAGCTGTAATGTGAATTGATTAGTTGTCATGTGCATAGTGCTCTTATTCCAACCATTGGAGTGGAGTGGGTGTTGGCAATGCTTTGAAATGTGTGAGACCTACATATTACATCACATGAGACACTAGAGATGTCCCTCTAGAGATGTCTAAGGCTCTCTTCCAGTGCATATTTACTAAGGTGTAAATCTGATTGAACTAGTTTACTTGGAGGCATTCTTAAGTTAACGCTGCATGGCTGCAATGTTAAGTGTACGGTTCCTGGCCAGTCATATCTTTAAGACCACTTGTTTGTTCATGGCCCAGAATGATGGATATTTCACATTGCACCTGCCCAACCCTATGAGGCCCTTGTATTGTAGTTCTTGCAGCTATGGCAAAAATTTGGAAGCAGCTATCCATGTAGCCACTGCCACTGCAATTCCTTCTGAACTTTGGAAGAGACTAACTGTATTGCAGGAGGGATACAGTGCTGGACATAGCAAATGAAGCAGCTAGCATGACAAAACAGACCTGTGTGACCAGTGTTGGTCATGTTGTCATCGCTATTCTTAATTGCACTCAAGTCAACTTTGACTTATTGTGATCCTAAGAATGATAGATTTCCAAGAGCCCCAAACATCAACTGTCCTACCCATCCCTGTTTATTTTGCAAAATTACTTGATTGAAGCTATGCATCTGGAATGTGGGGGTCTTCCTATCTGTATACCAATGTCACAAATTATGCCACAAGTAACTAGCATATTCTCTTTTGGTGCTCCAGTTCTCCCAGGATGCCAGTAGCAGCATTCAAGCAATCAGTCTGTCTTTGAATTAAAATTAAGTTAGCGAGAAGGCTTTCCCTCATGGCTACCTTGGTTCACAGTAAGAACCTTCATTGAATCTGTCCAGATTGATCATTGGTCCAATGACATGTTGAAGAAGCCCCGTCAATAGTCTAGGACGCTTCTAGAACAGAATTAAGAACAGCAAAGCATTTATTCAAAAATGTTCAGAAATGGTAAAAAAAAAATGAGACCAACAAGAATCTTCACAGTTTAAAACAGTTCCTGGACAGTGAATGGTCTTTGAAAACTGTACAATTTTCAATTATTTTCTCACAGCAAGGGGGAAAAAAACACCAAAGATATTTGTTCTTGCCTGAGGAAATTAAATGTGGGGATGTTCTTATCCCTAGTGAACATGTACTCCCCAACACCCTTCCTAGAACCCAATGAGCAGTGAAAAAAATAGTGAAAGTATGTTAGAAGCCTCCAGGAACAGCAATTCCTATTCTTTAAGAGATGTGTTTGCTTACACCTTCAATTTTTTTAAAAATATTATTTTTATAACACTGAAAGGAGTTTCCAGCAACTTCCAGGTTTGTTTCTTTCCTACCCTTTTTGGGGGGAAGTGGGGAGGAATGCAGTCCCTACCACATGTCAGAGGAAATTGGTCCCCACACAACTAAAGTTTGCCTGCTCATTTCCTAGACTGTTGTCACCTACTGAAGGTTGACACAGCTAAGGACCATTTCATAATGATTCTTTTTTCCTTGAACAGTTTTTCTTCAAGTGACGAAGTTGGATGCATCAAAAGTCATATGCAAGAAGGCTGTGAACTGAAGATAATGGCAGCCAAAGCCCTCACAAACAGTAGGGCATGGGCAGTAAATGCCAGTGGAGAAAGGCAGAAGGGCTTAATTCAAAGTGAAACACAGGATTGGTTTGCAAGAGTTTTTCTCTGCTCATGACAGTCTGAAAGAAGTTGGGCCCCATGGGGAATGTTTATTGTGAAAGAGGACAACAGTTGACACCTGAGTTATACCACCACATCTAAAGCCCTCAAGGCAAGGCCTAGTTTGCAGCTGCTGTCACTTCTGCTGTCTCCCTCAGATCTTCATTCTTATTAACTTTCTCCTTCAACAGAAGAAGGAGAAAGTGCGGATGGGGAAGAGAGATTCCTTGAATCAAAAGTAAAGCACCTGAAAATAAGTCCAAATTTGTATAGGAGCAGACAAAATAAGTTCTGTCTGGTAGTCTTGGCTTGGGGTTGTAATACCTTCTTTCACACATACACATTTACATCCCATTCCTCTGACATTTTCCATCCAATTCTTTTCTTAGTACATCCTAACACACCCATCCCTATTCATTTTGAATTTGATTTAGGGAATGGTATAATGGTGAATGGGCGTAATTACTTGAAAGGGAAGTATTGATTTGGATCAGGAAATTAAGTGGTGGCAAATTAATTGTAGAGGAATATTTGAGGTGACCTGGGATGTGGTGTAAACCAATCAAAGAACTTCCTGTGGTGATTTGTTTGGGAAATTAACTGACTTCCTTTCTGTAATATTTGAATTACAATTATTTCTAAACTTAGCACTGCTCATGCACAATATCAGAAGCACATGTTTGTTCCCTTTCTCAATGATATTTATTAGTGGGATTTGGTGACAGGAAGTTGCTGTGGATTTCAATGTGAATTTTAGAGGAACTCTCCATGTAGAGTGTGGATAGTGGTCAGAACCATGCATAGTTCCATTAAAGTTCAGATTAATCCTTTGTGTAGATTCACCACCCAAATGACATTGAAGCCACTAGCTGCCTTTGGTACATATATACTTTTGATATATAGCTTTGGTACATTTATATACTTGGCAGGTATATGTCTGGAACATTTGACACGTATATACCTTTATATATCAACTTTTTTATTGGTGACACTTAAGTGGCCATCCTAGACAGCAGAAGTGCTTTAATTAACTGAGCATCAGTGCTGGTGCCAAAGTTCTGGAGCAGGTGTGCATACATTTTTACAGCTTGTAATGTGTGATGCTGTGATGGAGTACCATTTTCTCTCAGACTTTTTTTTCTGCCTCAGAGTTTTAATTGAAACTATACTTGTGAGGTCAATGTTCAGCAGATCAGATGATCAACATCAGCTGCTTTGTGACACAACCACTGACATTCTTTAATACTAACATTAGTACAATTCTGACTGATTGTTGAGAAACAAATGCACTTTTAAAAGGAATACATGATTTATATCCCAGCATCGTACTGCATAACCAAACAAACTCATGACATTTTGCACATTTGACTGTAACTCCAATTCTGAGAATCTCAAGAATGAGTAGTAACTTTTGTTATACCACACACATAATTTCCATCTGGTCTGCTCCATGTTTATGCTCAGTGGCTGAACAGAAAATGGCAGCATACATGTGCTTTATCCTGGCTATGGGCAAGTATTGGCAATTTGTTGTAGAAGGATAATATCCATATTCACCACAACTGCAGTGTTGGAGGTGGCATAAAGCCAAACTGTTCCTCCTGGAAAAGAGGACAATGTAGTGATGTACATCCATGTAGCACCAGCTTCACAAGCCAGGAAGAAACTCTCTGTAATCACTGTACTTGCTAAGAAGCCTTATAAAAACTGAATCAGTTCCAAACAGAACAGAACAGAACCTGCCTGCCACTACTGAGCATGAGATCAGTATGTCCACATAACAGACATAGAATCATAGAATCATAGAGTTGGAAGAGACCATAATGGCCACTGAATCCAACCCCCTGCCATACAGGAACACACACTCAAAGCATCACCAGCAAATGGCCAGCCAGCCTCTGTTTAAAAACCTCCAAAGAAGGTGTCTCTGGGGAGCATATTCCACTGTCAAACAGCTCTTACCATCAGGAAGTTCTTCCTGATGTTCAGGTGAAATCTCTTTTCCTGTAGTTTAAATCCACTGCCCTGCGTCCTTCATGTCCTAATCTCTGGAGCAGCAGAAAACAAGCTTACTCCATCTTCAACATGACATCCCTTCAACGTGACATGCCCTAAAATATTTAAAGATGGCTATCATATCACCTCTTAACCTTCTTTTCATCAGGCTAAACATACCTAGCTCCTAAGCCACTCCTCATAGCAGATGGTTTGCAGTCCCCAGTCATATTCAGTTTGACTGAGAGAAAGGTATATGCATATGTTTCTCTAGCTTTCAAGAAACTCAGGAAGCTGTTTTATGGCTAAACTAGACCATTGGTCTTTCTAATTCAGTGCTCTCACTGACTCCTAATGTTTGTGGAAGCTTTCAGGAACACTTCTTTCCAGCTCTCTCTGGAGATGTCAGGGATTCAATCTGTGACATTCTGCATCCAAAACCAGTGGTCTACCACTGAGCTACATCCTCTACCCTTGATAATAATAAAACACTGTGTAAATAAAACATGATGTAATAAATCAGAGAATCCTAGTGCATGTTTGCATTACTGCTTCAGTGTTGCAAATGTCCATAAAGTCTTTCCAAGGAGGCAGAAATAGCTGCATGAACAAAGGGGAGTGGGTGAGATTGCATATCTCTTCCCAAACCAATAATTGGGAGAAGTTATCTATTTGCCTCCTGTTAGATATGCTGATAGAGTATACCAATGCTCCGTGGAATGGCCCTTCTTTTCTTTCACAGGTCATTTCCACACTACACTGTTATAGTGCTACTATTCTACTTTCAACATCCTGTGGAATTCTGGGGTGTGTAGTTTACTGAGGCCAAACGACTCTCAGGCTGAGAACTCTAAATGCCCTTCCTTAACTGCAAACCCCAGGATCACGTAGGATGCTGAAAGTGGAATAATAGCACTATAACAGTGTATTGCGGAAATGGCCACGGTCCTTTACCTGTGGATCTGATGAGGAATTTGTCTTTATTGGATCCTCCTTCATGTTTCTCTTTCTGCTGACAGACCTGGGGCATTGGAAGTACATAAAGTCATGAGCTCTGTCTGTATACTGACACAGTTACACATTTCCTAAAAGCAAGGATGTGACCTCTTGCACTAAGAAGTAAAATTACCTATGCATTATGTAGCAGCCAGTTGGAGACTAAAATATCACAGTGTTTCTCTTTCATTTTGCTGTTATCACTCCTCAGATTTATGACATAGAAGCAACTGTGGAAAAAAAAGTTTAGCCACATCTTTATTCTTAAAATATATGTGGTTCAATTAACAGGCTAAAAAGATCTCAATATGTAATAGTCCATCTAGAAGTCAGGAAGAAGTAGAAGAGTCTGGAATAACTTAACTAGGAGCCAGTGAAATTCTAATAAGAAAGGCAGATGGTTGAATGATTGTAAAAGTCACCTTGCGTTATTTGCATAATATACCCAGTTGGTTAAAATCCTGTTGAGTATTGTTTTGTTCTCATTGCTCCCCCATTTAAAATCAACATCAGATAAATATTCATTAGAGACAATGTTGTTGGTTAAAAGCAGTGTTCCAGCTGTGAGACCTGACCCTCTGATTTCACCACAACCTTGAAATCCCTCTCCCTACAACACACACACTCTCTCTTCCTTTGTTTGGAGCGAGGATTCCCTGTGATTATTAGCATTTCTGCTAGATAGTACCAATATATACTGCTGAAGTATCCTCTTTTATAGGAGGAAATGTCCTCTATATGTGTACCAATACAGATACACTGTTGATATTCAGATCCTGGCTAAAATACCCATTGTACTATAGTTTCCAGTATTGCCCAGGCAGCATGTTTGTGATTGTGCTACCTATGGGATTCTGGGAGTTGTAGTAAAAAAAAAATAATTTTGACAATTTGTACAATGTACCACATACTCTACGCAGTTTTATTTTAACAAAAGTAAGAAGGAATAATTCTGTTTCTCAGGGGAAAGGCTGCATAGAGATTCTTGTATTTACGAACTGTGCAAACCCAATTGAAGACATTTTACTGCCTGAGGCACAGGTGCTGCCCTCCCATTCCATGTATAAAACCCAACTAGGCTGACAGTGGAATCTTTCTTCAGTACTAATACCTAGAGAATTCCCTTTATCATACCTGACAGTAGCAGGCCAACTTAGGTACTGGAGAGCAAACTGCAAGGCACACAGATCCCCCCTTCAATCCTGCTGCAACTTCCCAGCATCTGTCATCTGACGTAATAACCTCACTGCAGGCTGGCCAGAATCTTTCTGATGACTTTACCCTGGCATAACCAAGGATATTTACTCAAAAGTCCTCCACAGGGACAGTCAAGAAACAACTAAAATGTTCTACCTACTGCCAAATCTGCCTCAATAAACCCTGTGTAATGGTAGAAGTGGCCATAGAAATTGGACCTCTTCCCTTGGCGCTTATGGGTGGACTCAACTTGAGGATTTAAATGGGAATTACCTGGGGTTACACCTTGCACAAGGAGTTGTCCAGTATCTCTTTGAGCAACATGTTTTCCCTGGTTGTACAAGTGCCTCCCTTATAACTCCTTGCATCTGTGGAAAAAGGAGAAGCGTTCAGCTTCCTGAAACATCAGTTTAAGTATCCTGGCAGGGCTATATACTCTGCCATTTGTCAAATATGATCTTGGCCTGCATCCTCAAACTCACAGCTTGTTTTGTTTTGTTATACTCACATTTCTACCATGCTTAATAGGTGTGATTCAGAGGCATTCACTACTCAGGAGCCCATGAGGTGGATGGCCAAGAGATGAAAGGACTGTTCTCTCTGTCTGTCAAACCCTTCTGTCAGGGCTGGGTAACAGGCCACCAGGAGGACCAGTTTTCAGTCAAATGGGAAGAAGTGTTTTCAATGCCTTATTTTCCCTGTACACCTTTCGCATACATTATTTTGTATTATGTTTTCAGGCCATTGAAAAAAGGGTTGAAGAACCACCTACTAAGAATATCACACATATCATTGTCCTTTACTCTTTGAAATGTCCCTCTTACATGATGTGGAGGGGGAGCTACGAATATAAAGTTATGGAGAGAAAATAAATGTGTGCAGCCAGCCATTTTGCACAAATGTAGGTTTATACATACATGCAAATTTTGTGTGTATTCCTTCACTTTCTTCTCAGTCCGTGTAACAAAATGAGATACCATCAGATAAAAATAGAAACACAGAAAAGAATAAATTAATGCATGTTCAATTATCTGTCTGGAAATTGTTTTTCATTGCAATCATTCTACTAGTTGTTTAGAATATTCTCTGAAAAGCTCATGCAAGAAGTTTTTTTTTCTTCTAGCTTTCATTTGTTTGTTTTTCTAATTTTCTTGCCTTCCAGACTCCCTGCATGAGCTTTCCATAATGCTTTAAGTAGAAGACATTCAAAATGATCCCAACTTTAATTTTATGGATATATATGTGTGTGTGTGTGTGTATGTATGTGTATACACACACACACACACTACTCCACACTGGCTCTCAATTATTCAGGAGAGCACCATTTTGTTACCCACACTCAATCTATTTATGGCATTTGTGTACTTCATGTCTCAGTGTCATATTCTGGCAATTTTATATTTTTACTTTCCTTTTGGATTTTCTTTTAGATTTAATGCTGTTCCATACTTTAATAAATGATAGTGTAAATATGCGTCTAGGTTTTTTTTAAGCACTGGGAAGGGAGAAAAAAGACTGAAATTCATTTTAAGGTGATATTTGCTTTACAATGGTTGTCTGAAATTTAATCCACCATTTTAACAAGTATGCCTGGATTACAGACTTTGAAAGGGGGTCTCCTGTGAAGAAAAGGGGGGCAAATGCCCTTTTCCTCAAATTTCTATACTTTCAAGATCCAGCCAACCATGATAATATACTCTGTCCTCGTCTCTATAGTAGTACCTTGTATGCTTCTTTTCTTTCATTCAGATATAATATCTGAATATGACAGATACAATAAGGTAACCACAAACAATAATGTTGGATCCCTGAATCCCATCCAGGGGGAATGGTTGGGGTATAAATCCAAGAAACAAATAAATAAAATGACAACAGCACAAATATATTTAGAGCCAAAAAATAACATTGAAGGCCCACTCAAACGTGTGAATGGTAGTAGAATATATTGTGTTAACTTGATTTGTCATGAAAGACACATTCCCAAGAAGAGTCCACAAAACTTCTTCTCCACATGTTGAAAAAAAATGTGGAATGGGTACTATACAGGTAAGCTCTGCTCTTCAGAGCACCATAGCTCCTTCTCCTGACATGCACACGTTCTGCACATCGAACTCCTTCCAATGTCGGCTGAGCGAACCAGTAGAAAAAAAGCTTTGAGCAGAACTTTGAAATACCCACCTTAGAAATAGTCATGTCACCTGAAATATGTTACTTTGGAAGATGATCAAGTGACAATGATGTTCTTTTGGAGGTCATGTACCAACAGATAATGGTGTTACTTTTTATGCAGCATTAGTAATGCTTACTTGTTACTTTGACTCATCACTTTCAGAGTTACAAAATGCTTTGAGAAAGATTCTGAAAGATTGTCTGGACCACAAAAAGGACATTTTTTGCTTGTTAGTTTCCAAAGGAGAACAAAAATGTAATGAAGGAAGTAACATAACAACACATAACAACACAAGTAAGATGTAATATCATGTAAGAAGTAACATAATATGGGGGGCCCTTTAAGGAGTTCTCCCCCAAATTTCACACCATTTTCTTACGATTTTTAGATGAACTTTTTGCCTCCAAAAGGAAACAAAGAAAACAAAAAAGTATTTAATCAAGTACCATAATGGAACAAGTTAACATGTAGAGTAATTTAATCTTCTGCTATTAAAATAACACAAAAAAGATGAACTGAGTATAGATTATATTTTACTTTTTAACAATGGTTAATGATTTTGTTTTAAATTACTTTTAAAAAGCAGTACTTTTAAGTTCTGACCTTGAATTCACCTAGGATACCAGTAGGGATGGGGCAAAGATGCAAAGAAATGCTGCTTTCCCAAGAAGTGGCATTACATGAAATAGAAGAAAGTCTGAGAGTGTACTCATCCAACCCTCACCGTTTGAAAATGATTATTGCCTCCTGAGAATTGTATTAATTGTTACAACCATGTTTTTATTAATAATAACAAGCTTAGCATGCTTATATTCAGTGGTTCATAGTTTTCATGTCTCTCTAAGAGTTTAGGTATGGTGTGTTCATGTCATTTCCTGTTTGTTAGGCTTAGCTAGACCCTTTCTCTTCTTGCATCAGTTAGTCTGAGTTTGTTCACCCTCAGCTGTGTTAGTCTGCAGATAACTTCTCTTGTCCATCTTTAAAAAGCTTATGTTACAGTCTCTCACCATGAGATGTTATGAAGCTCTAGCATTTTTAATTAAACCTACTTCACTTTTTCTTTTTACAAAGAAAACTAAACCGGCTTTATTTCTCTCCTAGTCTGTGGGTGGCGGTGATGTAGTACTGGTTGCTGCTCACTTTCTTTTTTGTGAATTGTAATTACTCTGCTTGTAATCCTCTGCTTGAGTTTACCCTCCCCTTTGGGAATACTCTGGTATTTAAAAAAAATCCAAGTTATCCAATCATTGGTTTGCCTGGAATCAATACTAGCAAGGTGGCTGGCTATAGAGGGCAAGCTCCATTCTGTCCATATCACTACTCCTAACCGGGGGAATGGCTGGGACAGGAAACAAAACATAAAGCTACTTTTTGAACTTCAGGTCTCAGAATCCTCCACCCAGCATGGCTACTGGCCACACTGGCTGGGTAATTCTGATCGTTGTAGTCCAAAAAGGGTAAATTTCTCAAGCTATAGTTGGGCATCTAACCAGTGACATCAAAAACTGTCATTTCTTTCTGTATTTGCGTCATATTGGACATCAATGATCAGAACTATTGAGTGAATACAACCTCCCACTGTAGCTCTTTTTAAAGTGAGAGCCTATTTTGGAAGCAAATTTCTCATTGTGTCTTACAGATAAATAGCACCAGATAGAGAAGTGTATGAGGCTGAATTCTTCTATTGACCTAGAGAAACAATGTAAAAACAGAACAACAACCCTCCCCCTGCCCCCTCCCCAATGTTACCCTTTGAAACTTATTTGACAGGATGCCATGTTTCCCAGCTTCTCCACTGAGAGGCCACCAGCAGACATTACCAGAAAGTGAAGAGGAAACAAATCAAATTGGGATCATGGTATTTCATATGGAAGCGGAGATTAGTTTGAAATAAAGCTTGGCTATGCTGGTATCAGGTGGATTAATGCATTTTGAAAACAAACAAAACAATTTGCTCTTTCAAAGTCAGAGGAGAAATCTTTCCATATAATTAACTTTGATTTTAAACTGTTTCACATTCTTAAAGCTGCTGTCAAGCAAGTGGTAGCTCTGTGATTTGCACAAAGAATATGGTTTGGGATCTGAAGAAGATTCTAGAGAAACATTTTCTTTGCAGTAATATATGAGGAGGAGGAGGAGGAGGTGATATCAGATATTGAGGAGAGGAACAAGAAAAAGCCAGCAAATTTGGCTTATCCACAGAGCTTGAAATTTTTTTTGGAGACAACTGTTAAAATTCCCCAGCTGGCATGGCTACTGAGGGATTGTGGGAGTTATGGGCCCCCAAGATGAACTTTTTCTAGCTCAGCATAATTCACATGTAGCATTTTTGAAGAACTGGGCGTCAGTGAATGAGAATATTCTGAGTTAGCCTTGGGGGTTATTGGTTTACATGTGCCCCTCAAGGCTGCTTTCATGTGCGCTGCTGCCTCCATTTCTCAAAATATGCAGTTCTGCGACCGTCAGTTCTTCCTGCAGCAGCATTTCTTTCCTTGTTCATCTTTTCATCTTTCCTTTGAGTTCCTATGCCTTTCCTTTACCTCTGAAAGGGATGGAGACCTTCATCTGTGCCTGCTGCCTATGGCACGATTCTGTGCCACTAATGGCCAGCACAGTTGCTGCCAAACTAGCCTTGTGAGTAGGGGCACATCGGGGGTAGAAAAGTGATGGCTATTGTTCAGAAGAATAACACTGTCTCTGCTTCTGACTCCATCACTATCTCTGGTCATTTCCACACTACACTGTTATGGTGCTTTTATTCCAACTTCAACATCCTCTGGAATCCCGGGGTTTGCACTTCAGGGAGGGGTATTTAGGATTCTCAGACAGAGAGCTCTTTGACCTCAGTAAACTATAAACCCCAGCATTCCACAGGATGTTGAAAGTGGAATAATAGCACTCTAACGGTGTAGTGTGGAAAGGGCCTAAGATTCTACATTTCTGTGATTCTATTATGCAACAGCATGGGTAGCAGTGGGTAAAGTGTAGTGGAAGGGGAGCAGGAGAAACAGCTACAGATTTGTTAATGTGAAATAGACGTGTTCTTTTGGCTACAATTTGGCAATAGTGCAGGTGTGGGGTGGGCAAAGTGCAAACCTAGGGGTGGATGTTCTGCCCCAGCTCCTTTTACTTTCTTCAACCCTTCCAGATTCCTCCACAAGCTGCTTTTTCCGGAAAAAAAAATAAAGGTAAAATTACCTCTGCTGGAAAGCTTGTTCACACCGTTTAACAGCAAAAATGTCTAGCCACCCCCCTCCAATTTTTTTGACATTTGTGGCAGCCCATGCTGTCCCTGGAGCCACCACTATTTCCCACCCCTGCAGCAGAGCATAGCAATGAGTTCATAAAGAAGTGTGCAAAGTGATTAGTAATAACTCCCAAGTGCCAGGCAGTGTGTGAGATCTGGAGCAACATTCTGAACTCTTCTTCAGTAATTAACTGATTAATCTTCAAATCAGCAACGGATAGAGAAGTACTGAATTTCTATCCCTCCTTTCTACTTGGGAGAAAAGGAGGGGCAGCACCATGGGATTAATCAAGGATGTCACAACAACCAGAGCAATTATTACCTATAAACTGAAAGTGTACTGCCGTAATGTGGCTTTGTTATTCAAGCTAACTGAGATGCCAAGTGGAAGACAAAGATAATGAGAAACAAATGAGTGGCCTAAAACCATCCTTTCCTTTTCTAAAGTGCAATAGAGAAAAGTAACCTTGTAATTTAAATTGAGAAGAGCAAATAAATTGAGAGGAACAAAGATCTCATAAGCCCCTCTAGCTATTCAGTTGGTGTTTGAAAAACACTTCTTCCAGGCTACAATCCAGTGGCAATCCAATTCCCATTCATTTCAGGGGAACTTCTGCTGGAGAACTGCTGGTGGACTTGTCTCATTGGATCTTTTCCTCATAATTGTTTTATTGTGCCATAAATACAGTTAGACACTTTGGAAGGTCCAAATTCCTTTACCCCAAAGGAGACTTCAAATAGTTTGAAATAGTTTCAAATAGTGCAAATAGTTTCTTGGTGGCTGTTCCCAGACTCTGGGACTCCCTTTCTAGAAAGGTTAGACTGGAAGCTTCCTTACTATCCTTCTACAAGCAGGTAAAGACCTTTTTATTCTGCCAGTCCTTTGACAGATGACTGCTGGGGGGAGGGGGAGGACCTCTCATGTGCTGTGTCATTTTTTTGTTCTTTTTTTCAATACTTTGCTTTTAATCACTTTTAATTCTATTGGTAGTTTACATATTTTAACTTTCTATAATGTAAGCTTTTTAGCTGTATCAGTATTAACTTTTGAAAGCTGTCTTGAGTCCCAGACTAGGAAAAGGGCAGGGTATTAAAAATTATGACCTGAACTAACCCGAACTAGAATCATTGAACCAGTGAGATTTACCTTTGTATTAACTCACCATTCAGCCCTGGTTCAATGGATCTTCTCTACTTGGGACTAACCAACAGAATTTTACCTCGTGACAACACAACAACAACAAGGCAACGTGAGCTGTAGGAGAATCTAGCTCAGACTATTAGCCTGCCTCGTTGTGGCTCTGCATGCGCTAATACAACAGCCAACAGTGTTGCACAGAGCAGGGCATAGAGTCCTAGATTCAGTGATGTATTTAACTTTTTTATTCCAAGTCTCAAGTCAAGTCTCAAGTCTCTACCTTCAAGTGGCAAGTCAAGTCTCAAGTCTGGGAGCCAATTTTATATTCCAACCTGTAGTCCAGAATTTTTGGACAGAACCAAATAAAATCAGTTTTAACAATTTAAGCAGAGTCAGCCTTCCACATTTGCAATTTTACCATCTGCAGCTTCAGAAGAGGGGAATTGGATCCTTCTTACTCTTCCTTTCTGAAGCTGGAGGCTTGTGTGCCCTATGCTTTGCTGTTAGGAAGAGTTTTAGAAGACTCCTTCAATATGCAGCAGGGACAGGCTGCTGAGCAGACTTCAAGCCTGCCTCAAACCTATTGCCTAACCTGTTTGCTGTTTCCCTCTGAGAAATGCACCTACACCTTGGGCTTGAGACAGATTGTCATGTGACCAGTAGGGAAAAAGAGATGGAGGTATTGTTCAAAGCCATAAGATTTCTGCAGGAATCTGTTCTGTTACTGAACCAAGGGCAGCAAGTCAATCACCAAAAAAAAAAAAAAAATACAAATCTCAAGTCAAGCTGAGTCAGTGCATCATTTATTGCCAAGTCGAGTCACTGAAGTGACTTAAGTCCGACTTGGTTCCAAATCAGTTGAGAAACTCCCAAGCACAGCTCTGCTCTTCTTATAACTGATTAGCCACAGGGAATCACACACATGGGCCATTTCCGCATTACACTGTTATAGTGCTGTTATTCCACTTTCAACTTCCTGTGGAATTCTGGGGTTGGTAGTTTCCTGAGACCAAAGAGCTCTCTGACTGAGAATTCTAAATGCCCCCCCTAAGAAAACCTTGCAAACTCCAGGATTCCATAAGATGTTGGAAGTGGAATAATAGTGCTATGACAATGTAGTGTGGAAATGGCCATGGTATGGCATTGCCCCCACAGTGTAGTGTAACTATTGTGACAGAGACATACGTTCTGCTAGAAGCCCCTTTGATCGTGGCCTTTGTGTCCATGTTTGGTTCTGGAAGTAGGAATTGGATAAATCTATTAAAAGAAAAAGCAAAAATGTGACAGAATGAGTTTCCTACATTCCACCACTCTCTCCACTATGAAAGTAGTTTTTCCTCCCTCCCTCTGTCCCTCCCCCCTCCTTTTCTTTTTAAAATAGCTTTCTAAAATACTGTAAGGGTACCTGGTTTTCACAGCCATGTACTAGCATTTTAGGAATCTCTTTCATTTTGAAAAAGATAAAATTCTGCCTATGTATTTCTGGGATGTACATCTCTCTTTGGTGATGGCAAGCCCATTCCCATGTAATCCCCCAAATGACATATAATTTCCTTTAACAGTAATTCTTCCTACAACAAGGGTATGCAATTTGTGCCCCTGCCAGATGTTGTTAGAGTACAGCTGTGTCAGCCATAGCTGGCATTGCCAAATGTCAGGGAGAGTGAGACTTGCTGTCCCACATCTGGAGGACCACATGTTTCCCAGCTCTCTTTGTGTCAAGGAAAAGGTGTATACCTGGCCATTTCTCCTAAATCAAGACTACTTGGCATAGTACTTAAAAAGAAAAAAAATCCATTTGTTTGTGTTTCTGAGAAAGACCTTAAGAACAAAAGTGAGAGAGAACACTGAAATAGAAACCTAAAATGTACCTTGGCTGTTGTTTCCTCAATGTCTTTCTAAACAACAATTTACTGAAAGCAAGGGGAGGAGAGCAGTTTGCAGAGTTAAATCCACACAAATTGTTTTTATATTTACAAATGAATTAGATTATTTGCATTAGTTATGTTTAGTGTTCCCCACCCATCCCAACCTGCAAATTAATGAGAGAGAAAAAATATTTCTAAACCTTCTTTTACGTAAAGGCAGGTTTACTAGAGGCAATTTGCATGTAAATCAACATTTACCTGACATGTGCAATTTCCACGGTTAGATAAACCATAACATGAAACAGATGAAAGACATGGGAACTGTATAAAATTCTTTGAAAGATAATAGGCAGCAGCCTGCAATAAATATTCATTAAGGAAGACGATGCCTTGTAGTGTCTTTGAGAAGCTATCTTTATGGCTTTCACCTGCCTCCTTTTGCTTCCTTGATATGCTTTCAGGATTTCTACTGCCTCTTTCTTAGTTTACCTATTTTCCCTTGTCCCATACCAGAGAGGAGTGAGAGAGAGATGCTTATATATTTGCATTTAAAGAATCTGTCTTTGGATTTTGGGGTAGGGGTGCTTGAATAATTAAATCTTTGGAATTCCTATATCAAATGACCTTTTTGCACACTAATGCATTCTTTAGAACATCTCTGTATTTTTGGAGAGAAAACACACATACATACACACACACATATATAAATATGTGGGATTTGCTTTGTTGTTGTTTTTTAATAAAATATGTGTTAATGCAGAGGAGGGATGCATAGAATAAACAGATTAAAAAATGAAATTAACTTGTTCTGGAAATAAACAGATCTGTCTGTTTAAAAGCTACCAGTTCTCTAGTCCTCTTAGATAATGTCATTCTCCCATTTTGCCATTTTGGTTCCTAGATTTTGTAGAGGTTTCTGCACATGCACAGTTTGCTGTGTGCAGCTTTTATTTCTTTCCAGTTAGATGCACATCTGTCTTTTTTTTCCTGCCTTTTCTCTGGTATAACAGTGCAGGAACCTACCTTGACATAAGTGTATGCTCGACCAATTATGTTTTTGTGTGCTGCTGTGAGAGTGGCTGGTGTTATTCATTATCACCAGTGATTTCTAGCATGCAAGGGGAAAGGGGAGATAAAATGTAGGAAATGTAAGTTGTGATGGACTGTTCATGTGCCAGATTTAGAGCATAATGGGTAAAAAAGAGCCCATAAGATAGATGATGGAACTGAGCAGTGGTTGTCATGTGATCTTGTGGGTGAGCATTGAAAGTCTTCTTTATTTTGCAAGTAGTATTGTCAGCTTTATCATTATTCCTTTTCCTTTCAGATTTAGATCCTAAATCGATTAATTATATCCACTTTCCATTTTAACTGATGCACAAGATTCTCTGCTCTTTTTCAATTTCCTACAACCTGACCTCCTTTTATTTTTGGAACAGCAAAGCTATTTAGAGCAGACAAGCAGCAAGCAAAGCCCACTCTGATTATGCTTAATATGCAATAACAAAATAATTATATAGAAAGTAATATAGTTATTGTTGTGTGCCCTCAAGTCATTTACAACTTATGACAATCCTAAGTTGAATCTATCATGCGTTTTCTTGGCAAGATTTGTTCAGAGCGGGTTTGCCTTTGCCTCCTTCTGATGATGAGAAGGTATGACTTGCCTAAGGTTACCCAGTGGCTTTTCAAACCCTCATCTCCAGAAACAGAGTCCAGTCCTCAAACCACTATACACACCAACTCCTGATACTGTATCTTATACCAGTGGCATATGTAGTGTAAACAGCACCTAGGGCAAGCATGGAAGTTGTGCCCCTACCTCTGGGGCTGCTTCCTCCTTCTCCTCCTCCTTCACTAAATCTTCTGGCACAGGTGTGTTTTTTTTTGTGTGTGTGTGCCCCCTTGGCCTTGGTGCCCAGGGTAAATACCCTACTTGCCCCACTCTAGATGTGCCTCTGCCTTATACCAACTTACAGGCTCTTGAGCTTGTGTGGTATAGTAGTCTGAGGATTGGACAATAGTCTTGGAAACCAGTATTCAATTCCTCACTCCACCATGGAAACTCATTGGGTGACCTTGGGTGTGTCACACACACTCAGCCCCCGAAAACTCCATCATAGGTTTACCTTAGGGTTGTCATAAGTCTGAAACGACTTGAAAGCACACAATAATAACAGAGATTCTTTTTAAATTCCTGAACTTAGTAAGAATTTGCAACCGCTTTTTTTTTTCACTTTAAGAAGTACAGCTGCCCTGTGTCATTAAGATCTGCAAGAAGGATTCTTTCTGTCTGTGCAAAGTAGCTGGCAAACTTATCATCATAGTCCTTTTATAAGCCTGATCATTTGGTAGGCAATTATAGTTTCTTTGAAATCAAGGGTGGGAGAGAGAAATCCTTTGTTCCAGTGTCTTTTGCTACATGTGATGATTCAAGCAACTGCTTAGTCAAGGATGTTGGAGCCATGAGGCAGACATTAGTGTCCTTGCTTCCTTCTGAATCTACCAAAAAACAAACCATCCTTAATATTCAGCAACAGTTCTATATTTAAAACTATACAGCTTGCTTCCTGAAACACTGAATCTCATTTGAAAGCTTTTCCCCACATCCTTCAAAATTCTATGATTTTAGCAGCTAATTTCATTCTAGGTTACAAAACAACAACAGCAGCAACAGCAACGAAAACAGATTTCTGACTAGAATGTACATGCTGTCCTTTAGGACTCAGATGCAATTGGAAAAAGAAATAATTCACTCTCTGTGAAATGCACTTCCCATTTAATGCAATAATTAGTCAGAAACGCACACTAGGGTGCATTCCTCCCATTCAGAGTGATGGCAAGGAGGGTTGCTGTCAATAGAATCTGGTTTTTGGATGTCATCACATAGCCAAGGGCAAGACTACCAAGAACAAGGGAGCAGCAATCCACTCTCACTTATGTGGGTCACTTCTATATACCTTCACTCTACTTCCAACAGAAATTAGCCCTGGAAAAGCTCCCATATAACCTGGAGCAGCTGTGGGATTGTTGTTGCTGTTGTGTGCCTTATGGCGAATCTAAGGCATGAGTGACCATAAAATTAAGAGTGGATTTGCCACCTCCAGGATAATGGATTCACCAGCTAGACCTGGATATTACCATTTGCATAGAACTGTTATCGGCATACTGCCGCATGTTCAGAGAAGTCTTTTGAAAACACAGGACTGAAGCCAAAACTTCCCTTTTCACAGTGAAAATGTTTGGCTAAGAAAATTACAATTGGTCTTTATATCCTATGTGACTGTTGTCAATTCTGAATTATGGGAACCCTGACATAGGATTATCTTGGCAAGATTTATTTACCAGTGCCTTCCTCTGAGCTTGAAAGGCTTGCTTAAGGTCATCCAGTGGGTTTCCCAAGCTGAGTGGAAAGTTGAAACTTGGTTTCCCCAAGTGACCAACACTACTAACTACATGTTAATTTTTTAATACATACTTTTACCCTTCCATAAAGTATTTGAGACATTTCTCCCAGGAACAGCAAGCAGTGTAAAAACGGCAGACTAAACATCTTGACACTGATAGTCAAACTTGTAATTTTATTAGATGTTCATTAAATGAACTCTTTCTGGTTTGTTGGCTATAAAGGGATACAGTAAACTTCATAAAGTCTTGCACCTTAAGTGGGAACAATGAGTTCCTCACGTTCTAGAGGGAAAGTTGAATATCAGGACTTGGGGCTAACTTCTCCCATATGGGTCAATGACTTATGAAACCAAATTCTGAATTGCACATAATAATGAGATCACCTTAGATTTAGATTTTGCTAATGTGCAGGAGGGATTCTTTCTTTCTTTGTTTTTTTCCCTTACAGTCAGCTATTTAATTCTGTTCAGACAGAGCTGATTTTAAACATTATTATGTTGTAATATTTGAGTGTGTTAGTTTCTTTTCATTATTAGCTTCCCAGAACGTATTGGAAATTTGACAAGATAGATGTTTTAAATGCAAATGAATGAATAAATGAATGAAGTTATCATCAAGCCAAAGTTATGAACATTTAAGTCCCATTGATTTCAGTGCAAACATTTAAGCACATGCTTCACTGTGCCAGCAAAATTAATGAGTATGACTCAGACATAGTTATGCACTATTGTTATGTGTCATAGTTATATACTATAGACATGTTGTATACACTAGGAATGTGTGGTGTGGGATAAAGACTACGTTTTATGCATACCTTGGAGTAAGCTTCTGTGGGTCCCATGGATTTACTTCTAAGTAAACAGAGCCAGTGTTACATAGTGCTTTGAGCATTCAGTCACAACCAGTGTTTGAATCCCTGCTCAGATATGGAAACCCACTGGATAATCTTGGGCAAATCATTGTAAAACGTGTAGACAAAACAACCACCGCCCGTCAGTGCCGAATGCGAAAGGCTCACCCAAGCCTTGCACTCAAGGCCTGCCCAGCCTGACACCTCTTTGTGATCAGAACTGAACAGCCAGGGAGATCTCTGAATCAAGCCAGGGCCAAGACAAACAGGTCTACCCCAGTTCTCCCTCTCTGAGAACGCAGTCGCTTCTTCACCCTTGTCCCCCCTTGGCTTCTTCCTTTCAGGACTCTCCCCCTTTACTGTCTTCCCTAAATCTGCCCTTCTCCCAGATGTAAGGATCCACAGTGATTTATATTTTCCAAGACTGTGGTACTGTTGGCACTAAGGTCAAGATGGAAATTATTGCTAACGTGTATATTCCAGGATTCAAAATAAGACTCTATGATGCTGTTTTAAGGAACACAGAACTTCAACATTTATTGTAACACTGTTGCTTTAAATGTTTTTGTATCCAAATGTTTATAAACAACACACCATTCTACTCTCTCTCTCTCTCTCTCTCAATTCATTCACTATCTCTCGTACACCCAATTTTTCAGTTCTCTCTCCCACAGAGCTCTTCAAATCTCCAGCCTCTCCCAAACACACCACAAATCACACTCCTCTTCAAACACACTCCAGACAGTTAAAATCCGTTATTTTTCCTCTTTCCTCCAGCCCTTCCCCTGGGCTGTCCATTTCACCAGCCAATCAGCTTAAACACTCTCAGTTGCCAAGGAGACGCTGTTGTCAAGACCCCCTCCCATCAGGTTCGTCACAGTGATGCTCTTTGAGTTTCAGAGGAAGGCAAAGACAACTCCCCTCTGAACAAATCTTACCAAGTAAAGTCTCTGCTAGGTTCACCTTAGGATTGCCATAAGTTGGAAATGACCTGAAGGCATGCAATAACAACAGAACGTTGATTATATCACACTATAGTAAACAGCTATTATTTATTAACAGGTAGGAGTTGATGTGCATAACTTTAAATAGATCGCACTCTGTGTTCTCTGACAGAAAATTGACTTTCTGGACTAAAAGTTCCAGAGTCCCCATGCCAAGGGCCAGAGATTTGTCAAGCTGTAATCCAGAAAAATATTTTCTCTAAATGCTGCAAGATTTTCAACTTTCCAAGACACTTTAATTTTGAGATAATTTTGCTAGTGTAGACAGATCCTTTAAACTGTACCAGCAAAAGCAATATCAGCAGTGAGGAGATAGATTTAATTTGTGTGTGTGTGTGTGTGTGTGTGTTTTGTACTGGTTAAAATCCATAATATTACAAAAGTTTTGACAGCATTTTTTTTTTTTTTGCATTCTCTTAAATCATTAAACTATTTTATGCCATGCTAATGCTTAGTAAAGAGGGTTATTAGCAGCAAGGGTGAACCTTGAAAGGTTTAAAGGTTTGATTCATCTACGAAGCACTGACAAATCTGGTTTAATTATTCAAATCTAATCTAAACCTCTTGAGTTGACAAAATTGGGCTAGAAATCTCAGGAGAACCAGTTCAGCAACATGCTTTCCTGCTTAGCTTTGCACATTTAGCCAAATAGAATAAACTATGTACTGTTAGAAATCTGAATATTGTCATGCATATTTCAGATCCACATATATCAGTGGAGACCATACATTGATCTGGGCCTCTAGGTGCTACCATTGTATAAATAGCGTACGATAATTTGATACCTAAAATACTGAAGAAATATCAAAAAGTTTTTACAAATTCATCTTTAAGAGAGAGAATTGGGTTAGTTTTCTCCTTTGTTAAGAATCATGACCATTAATGAATTTTTGCTCACTCCAACTATAAAAAAAAAGCTACAAAATCCATACATACTAAGCATTCTTTCATCCTTCTACAACACTTTTGTAATCATAGTCAGCAACTTAAAAAGCTAAAATAGTGGACCTTTTCAGTGAAATTCTTTTTCCCCAGGCAGGAAAAAAGAGCTTATGCAACATTAGAACATAATCACTACAGAAATGTGAAACACACTGATTATAATAGGATGTCACTGAATATACTAAGAATGACAAGAATTTGAAATTTGCTTTTAAAAATAATTACTTACAACTGTAGTATGCAGATACTAATATAGTTACAATTTTTAAAAAGTTTTTGGCCCTTTCCGCACGAGGGAATTAGAACATGCCAGTGCGTCCTATCACGGAGGTTGTCTGCACCTTGGAGCAGACTAGGTCCGGACTATTTACCTTAGTTCCGCACCTCAATCTGCTCCGAAACGCCCCCAAGTGGTCCTCCAGTGCGCTTTTTGAAGAACGGAAGAAACTTGGTCTTTTATTTTTAGGAGCGCGCCATTGCGTTCCTGCTTACTTGTGCAGATGCACAGGTTCACACCAATGCGAGGCTGCAATCTGCGGAGGGTGGACTGTAGCCGTGGTGAGCTTCAGCGGTTGGTTCGGACCCAGAAACAACCAGAAGCCACCATTTTGTCAAATAATTAAAATAGTACTTTCTTAAAAAAAAAAAATCTGAATATAACCACATTAAGTTAGCACTTGAACAATCTACTATTCCTCTTGTACCAGTTTGCAATGTAACTTAATCATACCTTCATTATTTCAAAAAGTAACTAATTTCATGTTGCTTATTATTCATAAATAATTCAAGCTTCAAAACCCTGCTACAGTAAAACAGCTTAAGCAGAAGCTCACTATCTGATCAACATAAAAGTTATATAAGGCACTTGTGTGTATTTGTTACCAAATAAAAGTAGGATTGTACTTGGTTTATTTCCACACAGGAAATAAATGGAAACTATACTGGCAAACTATGTTTTTTAATATTAGGATTTTTTATTTATTTATTTATTTTTGTGCACTTGCTGAGTAAATTTACACATAATCATAATGACCTAGGTTTTATCAGTCTGTTGCTGTGTTGTTTGGGCTTTCTATTACGTGTTGTCTAAGACTTAGCAGCTGATGCCATTGCTTATGGATGTCTGTATGCCAGGGTCAGTTGCTTCAAAATGATGAGGCAGCATCACTTATGAAGCAGCACCATTAGTGGTCCAATATGAAGCAATTCATGATGGTAATCATCAGTCCATGTTCTTAATCTTGTTGTATTGTTGAACATTCTCACATAGAAATATGAACCAATATGGCTGCATCTTTTCTAGCACTTTTGATTGTTGTTCACTGTGGGATAAAGGAATTGGGTTCTGTAATCACATTTTTTTTTTCTGAAAATGGTTCACTTATTTATTTGTTTAAGATATTTCTATACTACCTCCAAGTCCATTAGGGTTCCTGAGGAGATGGACAAATAGAAACAATTAAAACAGTAGAAAGATAAAATATTAACATCTTTTCTAAAAACACTTAAAATCAATCTAAAAACAGTCCTAAAATACAATTCAAAACAGTTAAAAAAGAGCAGTTTCAAGCACTGAAAGTCATACAGAGCAGTACTGTTTTAGCCGCCCAGCAGTAATTTGTGTGCCCATTTGTATACCTAATTTGTATACCACGCTTTGAGATTTGGACAGCGTGGCCTCTTCATGTTCATATACAAAGTGAGTCACAGCAATGTATTGGGCTGTGACCATTACAATCAGTGCAAATCCTGGGAGAATTGGTCTTCTTCCTTTCTTCCTTCTCTAGCAGACATAAAATGTCTTACAGCCCCTGGTCTTGTTTGCATGTGGATATATCCATTCAGTGAAGTAGAATTGCCTGTGTCATGTGTATGCTGCAGATATGCTTGTGGCATAACTGGGTAGCATTTAACCATGAACAAATATGGGAAGAAAGGAAGAATACCCTAGGAGAGCTATGGATGTTAACTGACAGAAATGAAATGTATTATATCCTCAAGGTTAGAGACCCCTTGTTCAAGGATGCAGCTGAATCTCAGTCTTGGGGACAGTGCTGCAGGATCTCATATCTGAAAGAGTCTCCAAATTATCACTCAGATAATGACAATAAAAAAGAAAAGAAAAGAAAAAAGAAAAAATAGCCCAGTCTCATTATCAGGAAGAAAAATATAACCTGTTCCCTGCAAGCCTCTATAGCGTCCCAGTGCTGAATTTGCTTATACCCCCCCCACACACACACACACACTGCACAAACAGATATAACCATAACTGCATTTACCTGCCTTTAAAGGTCTCGAAGAGTAGAACATTTGCTCAGAAGAGACAGAGGTCTACCAACTCCCCTGCCCCCAGGAGTGGGGAGACAGAAGTGGATTTCTTCCAACCGCAGTTTGTTTAAAAACAAGCCTTTCCAGGACTGGTGCAGTCTGTGGTTAGCTCTGCATGTGAAGAATGGGCCACTGAACCATTTAAAGTTGTCCCCCAATGCTGTCAAGTAAATTTATGCCAGGGATAGCTCTGCTCATCAAGCGTCTTTCTTCCCTCTCTCCATTTTGAGAACGTGCTATTCTCAGGGGCATGACACCTTGCCAATAACATGTGTATGGTTGCTGTTGTTATTATTTCTACAACAGTGTTCTATTCCCCTCACCAGGGAAAATGTGTTAGCATGGCAGTAGATGCAGTGTATTCCTGTCATGATGATGGTCCTGTGATTTAAGTGAGTTGAAAATGCCAAACTAGACACACTCAGAGAATTTCTTTTATTTTTATTCAGAACTAGTGTACATACCTGGCGTTACCTGGGATTTTATTTTCTCATAGGTAGTACTTGTTAGAAAGATTTGAAATCCTGTGCCTCTAATTCCTCAAACTGTCTTGTCCAGTATTGTAACTTTTCCCCATATTCCCTCATCCAATCTGTGTTCAGTTATTAACATACAGAGGTTAAATTCCTGAGGGAAATACACTGGCCTCCTCCTTGCTGCTGGACCTTGTCTCCATAGCAATGAATTCTCCATAGAAATCTCCATGGCTGAGAATTCTAAAGGCCTCTCCCTCAACTGCAAACCCCAGGACTCCATAGAATCTTCATGGGCAGCCAATCATATGAGGTCCTCACCTCACACAGCCAATCATATGAGGTCTTTGCCTGCCTCATACAGACGAACAAACAAACATTGACTTTTATATATTAGTAGATTGGGGGGGATCCTTTTTTTTAGAGCTCTAACATACTATTACTATAGAAGCAGTTGGGAAATATGGGATGGGATGAGGGAAAGAGAAATGAATGTTCATTATGTGCTTCACAACTGAATTAAGCCAACATGGTAGTCTGGAGCACTTTTCTCCATCCTGGAAGACTGTAAAGTTGAGAGTCTAAAATTGCTTAGCTGCACTGCTGGTCTTTAGAGAGGTATATGGAAATTGTAGCAGAATGTTTGAACTGGAGAGAGACTTCATGTTCCTTCAGGAGTCCACAAATACACCAAAATGAGGAGCCAGCAATCTGATCAGAAGACAGGACCTTCACACTTCAGTAGATCGGGCGTTTTACTCTGCTAAACGTTCAGTATGTCATTGCCTGAACGGGTGCCAAGAAAGGGGCAATAAAAATTTGAATTTAAATACCTATTATTATTTATAACCTGGCAAATGCTGAAATCATTATGGAGCATTTTAGTCATCCATTTCCATAGAAGCTACAAAAAAAATCAGATTGCTTTCTTACAGAATTAAGGAAGTAATTTTAAGTGGCTGTTAAACAAAATAAAATGGAACATATTCATGGGCTCATAGAATGCAATTCAAAATATCTTATTGGTTTTAATAAAGCATGATTTTTTACCCCTCTCCATACCTAGTGTTTTATTGTCAATTTCTCTTCTGTAATCTAGTTTAATCACACACCAAATCTGGTTTAAGAGCAAATCAAGTATATAATACATTCTGAAGAAGGGGGTGTTTTCTGTTAATGGCAAGAAAAAGTAGTCAGAACCAGTGTAATTCAGGCCTAAAACTCGGTGTGTGTTTATGAATGGTACATTTCAGGGCTTGCGTTGTACAGATGAAAAATATGGATGTAAATGGTCATCCCTGCCTGCCATTTAGATTGCTAAACAGTGGTCCCTTGCATTAACAGATAACTGTTTTGCAACACACATTATTTGTGCAGTGGAACCAGTCTAGAATGGGACTATAGTGAGAGGTGAAAAGACTGGATAATCTGAAAATATAACAGAAAGATGATGTAGCTGCTGCAGACATGAATGTCTGCCTTGGCCCTTCCCTGTTACCTGGGAGTTGTAGTACAAAAATAACATTCCCAAACTCTGCACTATATGTGTAACTTTATTTCTATTTAGTGGGTAGCCAACCAGTAAGAAGGACTGGCAGGATCTGGGGCATAGAGGGCTCTGTTGTGACACGAAGCTTGGCCATCACCAAAACCTGGCTCTGTCCTGGTTCCTTGGTGCCTCTTACCTTGATCAGTGGTATCTAAACAAGTACTCAATTGCAGTTGTATTCTGTGTCCACAAAACCAATAATAAGTGCTATATCACCTTAAAAACAGATTTCTTCATAGGCAAGGATTTCTTATCAGATCTGTCTGCAGAAATTTGATTACAAAAGCTCATAGCACAAGGACTCTGTTAATCTTTGAAGTATCACGAGAACCTTTGAAGTTGCTATTTTTAATATATAAATATTCTTGGTCTAGAAACTTAGATTACAAGTTTATTCCTTGTTCCTTGTGGACTACAAAATGATTTAGGCATATTAATGTTTCTCAAACTCTGATTCTCATCTATAAAAGAGGTTTCATATCAAATAAATGTGTAAAGCACTTCAAATGCTTTATACAAATCAATAACGATTAATAATCCGTGACCTTAGACCAGACCTTTTCTGTCTCTCTGCTTTTGTTACTCTCCACCGCAGATGTTCATTCATTTGACGAGTCCTTCAGGGGGATGGTTATCTGTTGTTGTCTGTCTGAATGCCCTAGTCAAGTAGACCTTTGAGCTTACTCACTGAAGGCCCTACAACCACATATTTAATATTTAATAGTAATACCATTAATGGCCATCGGATTATGCAATGCTTTAAAAATTCCAGCCGCCATCTGTTACAATTTGTTCACCAGTGGCCAGACGATCAATCTACTCAGGCTGTTGTCTCCTCTTTGGTTTTTCCAGTAGAATTTTCTGCCTCTGTCTTGATCATACATCTCCTCCTGCTTCTTCTCAGCCTTGTTTCAAACCCTTTAGGCAAGCATTCCATTGTTGCCAGTCAATCATCACATATAGATGGAGGTGGTTGTGTTGTGTTTTTGCTTTTGCTTTTGCTTTTGCTTTTGTTTTGCTTTCCAGCTGACTTGTTCCTGAGCTGTTGTGATGGCCTCACTAACAGCTGTCAGCCCCCTGAATGGGCAAGCAGTCAGAGGAAAGAGCAAGCAAACAATATATGAAAGGAATTTCAAAGTGTATTCACAGAAACATGATACTTCAAAGGCAAAAGTGAAGGTCCCCCTGGAGCTCATTACTGCAGTCAGTGTGGGGGATTGTACAGTGGCTCCCAGGAGACAGAGGAAAGGCAACAGCCTTTTTTCCTTCCCTCCCTCTCTGGCTTGGAGCATCCACCACAGCCTAAGAATAATTCCATTTCCCACAGATCACAAAACTTCCCATTCTGGAGAAGCACTTCAGTTTGCTTAAATGAATCCAATGGAGGTAAGTGCTTTTGAGAAGCACCAACTGTTCACCCCAGAGGCAAGAGCTTTGCCTTCATCACACACCAGATTCAACACAAGCCAAACTGTCCACGTGATTACCTCTGCTCCTACCTTTTGCTTGTCCAAGGAGGTGTTCCATCTTGTAGGGGCTGGCTCTCTACTTCCTGGCTTTGCTAGGACATTAGAATAATGCCAAAGGAATGTTTTCAGAACTGCCAGTTCCACCAGGATAGATTCTATCTTCTTTAAAAGAGAATCTTAAATGTAAAGGTAGTATTGGATGAGGAGGAAGAGGGGGGCATTAGAGAGGTTTATTTTAAAAAAAGCAGAAAACTTAAATGACAACTCTGATGCTTTATCATCATTGATGTTCCAGTCCAAGAACATCTTGAGGGCAACAAGTTGTCATTGCCTACTCTAGGCTAGATGGTCTTTGAACACTATACCAAATCTGTGTTTCTCTGGTTTAATGACCAGATGAGGAACTGGCCACAGGCAGCCAACTGACTGCCTGTGGTCCCAGCCAATTCTGAGGTCATTCCAAGCAAAAACGTAGTTGCAATTGTGGGATTTTGCCACTGGAAGCTTCCAAGAAGCATGATCCTCCTTCAGAATAAAAAGATCACAAATAGCATATGAGCCTTCTTTAGAGCAAAAATAAGTTTTGAGGAACATATAAGTGGACTCATTATCACAAGATTACCACTTTCAGGGTTTTTTTGGGCAAAGAGTGCATGAGCCACTGAGTTTGCCCCCAGCAGACTAGGGTGACATTAGTCTTATCCAGCAATGCAAATCTTATTTCCTAGATAAAATTGTGAATGACAGGAAGAAGGTAAACAGAGCGTATTCTCCCCACCTCTGCTTTCCTCATTTACTTTGCTATACTCAAATGTACACAGACAATGTGAGTGTTCAAGGTCATCCTGTGATATTGATTGGCAGTAAGCTCCAAAATCCAAAAGGAAGTAGTTCTTCACACAGGTGTAATTAACTTTGGAATTCATTATCACAAGGTGTTGCTTGTTTCTTCTCCTTTCCTTTCTCCATTTAGATTTCTCTTGTATTAACTCTTCTTTCTCCTCCCTCACCATAAAAATAGGACACACAGAGGTGCAGTAGTGGAAAGAAGAAATGCTGAGGCTTCTGTAGCAGGAAAATGTGTTTGTATAATAAGTAGGAGAGTCAAGAAACTGACAGATTTTTCATTCAGTCTTCCCTTCAAATTTGGCAGGGGATTTTTTATACATGGCATACTACTGTTTGGTTTGAGGGGCCTGACGTATCATGGTAAATCAAGGGAAATGAATGGGAGTTGATTAAATGACCCTGCATGGGAAAAAATGCTAATATCTCTCATTTTCTCTAAAGAAACCCTTCTAGTTATGTGCTCCCTGACACTGTTCTACCTTGGTGCTGGATTTCATTGATATATGAGACATATATTGAGATTTTCTAATGAGAACAGCCGTATTCAGAAGTTATAATTTGTAAGTATATAGAGGAATGCATGCTACAGGTCCCTCCTTCCACTTCTGACTGGCCTGTGGAGAAAATCTGCAAAAGGGGCACAAAGCACGTGCAGCTGAATGTGGGTACAGAGTCCAATGACATCAGGATTCCTGATTAGGTGCAACTTAACCATACTCATTGGAATGCAGTTAGCATTCCTTTCCTGACCTTAACTGTCAACACAGGGAGATCAGGAATGGAAGTGGCAAGGCGGAAGGGCATGTCCCAATCTAGATGTACATGTAAGTACAAAAGCATGCACATGCTTACAAGAAATAGTACCTGAACAAAGTTTATATTCTGGAAATGATAGCAATCATTCTCTGTTTAATTCTCTCTGAGACAGCACAAAAACTTGATTCTGATCCAAATCTCACAATTCATTCAGTCATTTGTTTAATTTATATCCTACCTTTGTTCCCAGCATGAAAACTGAGGGGTCTTACAATATAGATTACAACAAAGTACAGCTAAACATCTAATAATAACAAAGCTTAAAACATTTATTTATATCCTGCTTATCTCCCAGAACTAGAAGTTATGCTAACTAGAAATGGAATGCAGCATAACTAGTTGCTATGAATGGGAAAACTTCTGTATCAGGTTCTTCTGTCCATTCCATTCCCATAATTTTAATTCATACCATATATATAACTTACAAATTCATTTTTAATATAGATTATTAATAAGAAAACTTGCTTAGCCCTTGGTACCATATTTGCAGCCAGCAATGTGGTTCTTAATCTCCCTGTGTCAATAGGCATCTACTGGATGTTAGCAAATGACCAAACTGAACTATAAATTTGATATTTCAAAATGTTTTAACTTGGGTTGGCCACTTCACATTTAATAATGTCTATATCCCAATCTGCCATTGTTGTTTATCACCTCTACCCATCTGCTTTGTGGAAATGATCCCTGAAGGTTGAACCAGATCAGCACCATGGACAAGACATCGTCCTTTAAACCTTATGCTGCACTGTAATTATAGCAGTAAAGGGCTTTAGGCACTTCCTCCTGAACATTTCCCTTTCATTTTAGCAAATCTCTTGCATTTTTGATTCTTGAAATATAAGCAAAAGCTGCAGGAAGCATCTGTTATATGTAATAACCAAACTCATTCTCCAAGTGTGCATTCTCTTGAGTCAAAGTGACACCTTCCAATGGGAGTCATCAGCAGGTTTGAGGGAATATCAAGGTTTACAGAAATACAAAGACTTCAGATGAGTTTTTTTATTATTATTGTTTCTGGAGGAGGTGTTTCTGAGAACTCTGCGTGCTTAACAAATATGGAGGAAGGAGATAGAGGGGGATGTGAGTGTGAGAACCTCCACATTACCAATGCAAATTTTTTGCTTCACATCCCACTTATTCAACCAACTATTTGCTTAGATGTAATATAAGAGCCAGCATAGTGTAGTAGTCTGAGCATTGGACTATGACCCTGGAGACCAAGGTTCAGTTCCATGCTTGGCTGTGGAAACCCACTCGGTGACCTTGAGTGAGTCAGACACTTTCAGCCCCAGAAAACCACATGATAATTTTGCTGTAGACTCTTCTTAAGTTGGAAAAAACTTGCCAGGCAGCAAATGCCACGGAACAGTTCAATCTGTGTCTGTGTGAACATGTGTAGACTTCCATTCAATATTCTTTAGGAAAGCATAAATATTTGCATGTGGACATACCCCCATGTCAGCACTATACAACTCCCATGCATAATTACAACATTGTACAGCACATGTCAATGACTGGGTGCCATTATGCAATGCACAATTCATGATGTACAACCAAAATGCATAAATCACAATGGAAAGTATAGGATACACAAACACGATGGAAAATATAGTATGTACAACCACAGTGCGTTATCACAATGCAAAGTATAAGATATGCAACCAAAATGCAACCTATAGAAAGCACAACCACAATACACATTTCACAACTTGCAAAGACAAGGTGCAGATGAACCCGCTGTTTATCTAAGTCCACTTTTGTGACTATCAACAAAATTCATCCATTATATAATTGTGACTTCTTGGCTTTGCCTGCCTAGCATGACTTATGTGTGTATATGTCTTTAAACGAATTCCATATTGCTGTGCCCTTTAAAAAAACACACACTTCAAGCAGGCTACCCGTATTAATGGGTAAGTAATGACAAGTAGGCTACCTGGGCATGAGCCTTCTTACTATAAGGCAGTTCAAGGTGTCTTCAGCCTCAGAAATGCTTCACACTCCAAGCTGAGGAAGAGGCAAAAGTCATGTATATTGCTTACCTCACCAACCCTCAAAGACAGTTTAAGACTTGTGGTTTCCCATTTATTGCCAGAACAGACGCCACTGGTGAAATGGATTTTCTTGTCCCCTACACTCTCCTGTGTATACCCCAAACCTGATTCAGAAGGTTGAGAGATCCTCTGGAACAAATTTGGGTATGAAGCATGTCCCATTGTACATTGGAAAGTCTGTTTGCTTGATACTGGATCAAGCCCCATAGTGGTGTTTTAAAATTATTGATTGATGTTTTAATATGGTATGACTTAAAATAAATCCTGGTCATTGATTGTAATTGCCTTTATATGAGGGGACTTGTAGTGTGTGTGTGTGTGTGTTCATTACTGAAGTCAGGCCAAAGGAATAATGAGGCTAAGCACAGACAGGGAAATCAAAGTACCTAAAGGCCACAACTTTATAAAATTAATACTGGGGAAGCAGTCTTTGCTAGTTAGTGAACAGGTTAGCTAATGAGAGTGTGCCTGCCATGGCCTGCAGTATAGGTCAAAATGTTTGTCCTGACATTCCATCCACTTATATAAATGTTGAAGAGTGTTCTCCCACACCCCAGTCCTTTGAGCTCCATAACTCTTTTTGTGTGGTCTATGTGGAACATAAAATGGTTTCCCTTCCCACCCACAATTCCATGTGATGAGTCCAAGGATTTCCTTTTTATCTTAAAATGTCTCACCTACACTGCTGAATGCCTAGGTATTTAAAAATGGTGCCATCACCATACACTAACAACTGGTTGTCCTGAGTGGTATAGCAGGGAGTAGATTTTTAAAAAAATACTTTTGGCCATTCTGCATATTTGACAAGAGAATCCAACCTGGCCCAACCATGACCTATTCTGAAACCAGTGCCTGCACTGAATCTAGCTTATGTGGAAGTGGTATAGAGCTGCAAGCATACTACTTTCAAAGAATTGTAGTGGAGGAAAAGTGGCTATTAAAGTATAGTGGAGCAAGGGAGAAATAACTGTGTTGAATATTATTTCTGCAAAATGGTGTATTTTGTTAAGGAAGAGGATGTAAAACACTTTGTTATACAGTACTTCAGTCCTGAATGAGAGAACTGCAAGGAGTTCTCAATTCAAAGCTGATCACAGCTTGAGAGACAATGTTACTCATAAAACCCTATCATCATAAAAGGGATATTGTTTCTTTTCTGAATCCTCTTTCTATTGGAAACAGGAAGGAGAGATTGCAAGTCTGACAAAAAAGAATGGGGCAACCATGGAGCAATGTTACTGGCTGGTGATTCTGAGGTTAACCTATATTTGCAGAAATCAGCTGTAAAATGTGGTTTGGGTGACCATCTAGGACATAAAACTCCTGTACTTGAATATCAATAAATTATTCAGGCATTTTGGAGCAACTTATCTTTCCAAGTCCTCCTAGCAGGGAGATTCTGTGAAGTGTAGCCCAAAACGTAACTCTTTGAAGCATTCTCAACCAAGGAGTGATGGTTTCTCCCCATGGGGGATCTTGGAAGAAGTCCTCTTCAAAGGAACACTACATAGAAGCTAGCATCCTATTAGTTAATTCCAACAAGAAAAGTCCCATTCAATCAATTGTTGAATGATGAATTAAGACAGAAGTAAATTTCATTTTATTTAATGGGTCTTCTAAAATCAGGAATAAATACTGGATTTAGGCCACAATGTGTTATTTTAGTTCAACCAGAGCATAATCTGAAAATGTGGGGCCATACTGGCTTCTTCATCCCTGCTACTGTATTTACAACTGCTATCCCTATGTGCCTGCATAAGCAAGTTTACTCAGTGAACATAGGTTCCCCCTGATTTGGAACTCTAATTTGCCCAGAATTCCAAATCCATAGTGAGAGCCTATGTATAATTGGCAGAGGTTCTCTTTGCAGACTTTTCCTCAGAGCCTGAGGCAGCAGCGGATGTGAAATAAGGAAAAATCCCAACAGCACAGTGCATCAGACAAATAGCCAGGATATGCAGGGATAAGGTCAGAAAAGCTAAAGCACAGAATGAACTCAGGCTTGCCACAGAGAGTAAAAACAATAAAATGTGTTTTTCTTGATATATCCTCAACAAAAGGAAAAACAAGGAAATTATAGGGTCGCTGCATGGAGAAGATGGCCAAGTACTAACAAGGAGAGGAGAAAAGGCAGAACCATTCAACACCTTATTTGCCTCAGTTTTCTCCCCAAAGGAAAGAAGTAGTCAACCTAGGGGTTGGGGAGCAGGTGGGGAAGTGGGGGAAATGCAGCACAGAATAGGTAAAGAAGTAGTACAGGAGTACTTGTCTATATTAGATGAATTCAAGTCTCCAGGGCCAGATGAATAACATCCAAGGATATTAAAATAACTAGAAGGAGTAATTTCAGAACCACTCACAATAATCTTGGAGAACTCTTGGAGAACAGGAGAAGTCCCAACAGACTGGATGAGGGCAAATGTTGTCCCCATTTTAAAGAAGGGAAAAAAGAGGACCCAAATACTTATCACGTAGTCAGCCTGACATCAATACCAGGAAAGATTCTAGAGTAGATCATTAAACAGTCAGTTTATAATTACTTAGAAAGCAATGTTGTGGTCACTAAAAGTCTACATGGGTTTCTCAAAAATAAGTCATGCCAGACTAATTTTATCTCTTTTTATGATAGAGTTACAAGCTCGATAGATGAAGGGAATGCTGTGGATGTAGCATATCTTGATTTCAATAAGGCCTTTGACAAAGTTCCCCATGACATTCTTGCAAAGAACCTAGTAAAACGTGGGCTGGACAAGGCTATTGTTAGGTGTATTGGTTGGTTGTCTGACCAAACTCAAAAGGTGTTCACCAATGGCTTCTCTTCTTCCTGGATAGTAGTGACTAGTGGAGTGCCACAGGGTTCCGTCCTGGGCCCAGTGCTATTCAACATCTTCATCAATGACTTGGATGAAGGAATACAGGGCATGCTGGTCAAATTTGCTGGCCATCTGTTGGGAATGCTTTGATTAGTGTTCCTGCATGCCCGGGGGTTGGACTGGATGGCCCCTGTGGTCTCTTCCAACTCTATGACTCTATTCTATTCTATTCCAATCTCCCCCTCCTATGATTGCTTAGTAGTGGGGACCTTTTGAAAATAGTTTAGAATTAGACTTTGAAAAGGTTGCTTTTTTACAAAAAGTAACTAAAAGGAGACGTGAGTAACAGTGGTTAGATTAGACCTCTCTAGGAAGGATACAAATGTCATATCAATCTAAGTTAGTGAAGGAAAGGTAACTATTGGCTGCTGTTACTGCTCAAAACTCCAGGAGAATGAGTGGTTCTAAGTGCATCTTCAAACTGTGAAATGACAGGTACTACAGAACAATTGGTTTCTGCTTTCTTTGCAGTGGTTCCAAGAGGTAGTAATGCTGGAAATAACAAGGCCAATTCTCTCACGTATGTTTGTATAAAGGGAGAATAGAGCAGATAACTGAGGTTCATCAGAAAAAAAAGGGGATTTTGATAATAACATAACCATTACAGCATTCATATTGAGCTTAATTGTTCTCTAATGTTTTCTTGTATTCTTTTGTTTCTTTTCTCCTAGGTAAGTGAAGGTCATACTTGTACACAATATTTGATGTTCAGCAGAACCCCTCTACATTTCTCCATGGAGAATGAAAATGCAAGCCTTTAAAATGGTAACGACAGATTCCACTGATGGGATGATGATATGCTACATCACTGCGTATAGGTTTGTTTATCTCCGACTTGCAGAAGTCGGCCATTTTCCATTCAGATCTAGTGTTGTTTCATGTACACAGGTTAAAAGTTAGAGTCAGAAATATATGACAAAATTTCTCGCTTCAAATTTCCCATCCTGGTCTTTGGTGGCAAAAATAGGGAATTTGTATGGATGTGATTTTTTTTTCAAAGGATAACCATGGCAGAGATATTATTATTACAGTTTCAAGAACAATACTACCTGTATGGCTTCCTAAACTGTGTCAGAGCTCCTTTTGATAGTTGGTGGAAGCCATCTTCTTCCTCCATCCCAGCAAAATATCCCTAGAGTGATATTGTATCAGAATTGTTCTGGGAGAAGGAGAGGTATTTGATAAAAAAAACAACAGCAAATGCTGGATTTTGACTCATTTCTACTTACTGTATGTTGAACCAGGGACAGAATGAATAAAAAGAAATGCAACAACACCGAGGGCCATATTACATTGTTGGGAGCAACACCTTCCATCCCACTTTATTTATTTAGAGATACAGGAGAGAGAATTTTCATCAATAACAAAATGTGTGGGAGGTCCAACACTTCTTTCGCTGGCTATGGTCTCTTTCGCATGATACTACTTTAACTGCAATGGCTGCATCCTATGGGACGCAATTTAGGGAGGGATGTTTAAAATTCTCAGCTAGATTGCTCTAGTGTCTCATCAAACTATGATTGTGTGGTGTGGGAGTCATCTATAATTCCAACGACCTTACTCCAATGTTGCTATGAAACTTAAGGCTTTCTAAGTTTCATAGCCACATTGGGAAAAGGTTGTTGGAATTATAGAAGATTATAGAAGAACTTATAGAATTATAGAAGGAAACTACCAAAGGAAGTTTCGACAGTGTCTCATTTCTCCAGTCTCAATTCTTTCCACATTTACCAACAATTACATTTTAAAAGCTACAGTTCCTAATGATGCATTAAATGCCACGTGCAGTTTGACTCTAACATTATTGGCCAGTAGTATAATCTGCGGGACCTATCTGTGCTTTGCCACTCTATGGTGAATAAGCTATTAATCTTTGGTCATTGGCATCACTGCATTGTGTCAGGCATAACATTTGTGGCTAGGGAGTAGTTGATTTATCCCCATTAACTTGTTTCCTATGTGTTTGACTGTGATTAGCCATGGTGGGGATGAAGTTCTTTTTGTCCTCAAATTTTTAAACACATTGTCAGCAGGCATGCATCACTACTTTTAAATGTGCATTTGGATAATGATGTGGAGACTGGATTCCTGTGCCTTGATGCCAAGACTTCCAAACTCATAAGCATACGAATAATGAGGCAGTGTAAAACTGGTGGGTTGTTTTGACTGATTCATCTCAAGACATTATTAAGGGTATGTTTGTGTTTATCTTCTGGTTGTTGACCACCCACTCCTGATTTAGCGTATGTGGGAAAGCCTTTGGAGTCATAAAGTAACACTGTGCTTGCCATTTTAGAAAGCTTCCTTTCTGAGGATAATTGCACAATAATATTCAAGTATTCAATGACCACTTTTCTCTCTCAGTCCCCAGATCGCCTCCAATCTGTTGCTTAGCAACAGGCACAAAGTGTTCATTTAACATTTAACTAATACTAAACAATAGTTCATAGGCAGAACTCTCTCTCCATTTCTCTCTGTCTTTCAACTGGTGCCAACTTAGAATGTTAGTTACTGCTTTTCAACAGGAAGGAAGCAGTGTCTGTGTTTTCTTTGTTAGAAATGGTTTTGAGTGGAAGATTCTTAACTAGTTCAAAGGTGGGGAGATATTGAAGGACGCATGACATCCCTCCCCCCCAAAAAAGTAACTGGGAAAAAAACAAAGGATTCAAGGAACATAAGTTGTGCCACAAGGCCAAATAATACACACTTATTATCTCTTTCCCTAGAAAAGCCCCATGCTTAAGGATTCAAAATATGACAAGCTCCTCAACAGTTATTGTGTGTCTGTGGAGTTAGAGGGTGACTAAAATAGAAAAGAGAGACAATGATGTGTTTCACAACATACTGCAGTTACAGATGTTGCACTTAGACAATGAGGACAAAGGCCAACAGCCTGGCACCAGTGCAATAGAAAGCTGGTTAGTCAACGTATCGAATGGGGAGCTATGTCAAACAATTGCTCAGCACCTTGGAACACAACAAGCTGATCAAAAGAGTTCTCTGAACAGGGAAGTATGAAGAGCAATAGGACAACATCCTTAACAATAGCAAAGGGCTTGGGGTTTTGAATAAGGAAAAAGATGTGAAGTAGCCAAGAACCCAACTCAGCCCAACAGCAAGCTGAGTGATGGGGAGAGCTGGACTCTTTCAACTTTGTGTGTCTTTTGACAACTTTTTTTTAGAATACATGAAAACTGAGTGTCTAAAAAAGCTGTTATCTACAGAGAAGAGAGACCGTGTGTGTCTGTAGCGAACAGGTAGAACATGTTTGTTTGTTTGTTTAATCATTTTTCTGTCACCTGTTGACTGACCTAGGGACATGCACAATAGGTAAAACTACTTTTAAAACATTAAATAAATAACAAAAATCATTTCAAACTCTCTAGACTTACCTATAAAATATCTCTGAACCATAGCATACTCCTTTAATTTTAATATCCAAAGGCTAACCAAAATAGTACAGTCTTCATTGCCCACAAGAAACTCAGAAGAGAAGGAGCCAACTGGACCTTTGTTGGGAGTGGGTCCTACAGTTGTGATACTGCTGCAGAGAAGTCCCTCAGATGTGTACTTACCAGCCTAGCCTCACTGGGTGGTGGGACATGTAACAGGGCTGAGGATCTTAGTTTTCAGACAGTCCATATCTGCACCTGTTGTCCTCTGGTCACAATCCCAGCAGCACCTTTGCTGGGAAGGGAGCATGACAGGAATGCTCCCCTCTGCACCTGACTGGCTCCTTGCAGAAGGGAGTGCAAGGGACATGCCTCTTTCTTCTGCAGTGCAATCAGCTCTTCCACATGGCCGGGAAAGACAGGATCATTGTGCAAGTGGGGGTCATTGATGGAGAAACTCTGTCAATAATATACCCCATGATTTTGCCAGCTGGTGACACAAGAAGGAGGGGACTGTGACAACATCATGCGGAAGAGTTATTGCAGTTCTGCTCCTCTTGCATCCCCATGCTGTGACACTGGCCCTTTCCAGACGTGGGGAAGGAGCCACATGAAAACGAGACTCACCAGATTTCCTGAGCATCCAGGTGAGTCCGTCGCGACGAGGAGCAGCGCAAGCTCATCGCTCCACGCTGTTCCGGCATCCAAAACGGCAGCTTCCAGTTGGTGGAGGCTCTCCACCAACCGCAGAAGCTCGCCAACCCACCCCTGGAAGATCTGCAGGCACGCATTTGCACGCACCTGCAAATCTTATCCGGAGCGCGGCAACGGAGCAGCACAGAGTTGCGCACCTCTAAAAGGTTTTTATAAAGCACACTGTGTGACCAGTATCGGTTGTGCAGAACCAGACTGAGGCATGGAACTACAAAAAGTAGCTCTGCACCATTTTAAAAGCCCAGTGCAGAAATGGCCATTGTCATTGTGGGGAAAGGGCCATAGTCTCATATGGGAGGATATTCTGACCCCAAGTTCTTTATGGCCTTATATGTCAAGGCCGCAGCTCAATTTACAGATCTTCTCACTTTATCGGGATATTAAGAACAGAGGGCATTCCACATCTTAGAAAAACTCAGCATTGGCCTATAAAGAGCAAGGCAAAACTGAGTTTCATTTCAGTGTCCCATTCTTTTCACTTGAAATGTTGCAGTATTTTCAGGTTTGACTTTGATTAGCAGAGTACATTTTCTGAAAATTCATTCTTATTTGTTGTAAAAATGGCATTCCATAATGATTTTGGGTAACAAATGCTGTTTATTTTTATGTTAGATTTATACTCCTGTACCCCAACAGACTTCTACTCATACGGCTGACCACCAAAGCAATAATGCACCAGATTTTGAATACATTTCATAACAGGCTGATCAAACTTTTCCCCTTGGGAAGAATTCAAACCCATGTGTATATTTTTCTATGCACAATTAAGTCAGGTTTCTGTGCATTTAAATGGGTAATAATGTGCAAATGTATTTATTTACTTACTTACTTACTTACTTACTTAGCTGTATCCCATCTTTTCCACAAAAGAGGAACTTAGTAATGTCCATATCCATACTAATATATCCATATTAATATACAAGATAACAATTTGGAAGGCCAATAACATATCTGCCATTGTGGTACATGTCCCAAGTAGAGATGGGCAAAACATTCATTTGGTTTGACTCTGAATATAAACTTTGGATTTCTGCATTTTTGGCCTACTATGCAAACCAAAAGCTCAAGTTAGCCTTTGAAAGTCCATTTGTTTTGCAAACATGTTCAGCTCTATTTCTGCAGCCAACAGCAGGAAGACTTCATTTTCCTGGAACTCTGTAGGATCTCCTTCTCCCATCTTTTCTTATTTACTGATTGGTTTTGGGGTGGGGTGCCTTACCAGTGAACAAGTAAGTGGCTTGGAACATGGGGAGAGAGTTGTAGCATATGGAGTTGTTGAATTCTCCCATCTGCCACAAACAAAAAAGGTTACATATACAGTCAAGGTGTTCAGATATACTTGTGTATGTGACAAACAAGATGCCATCTAGAATCTATGTGCAAGTAAAACTGCATAAACATGCATGTGTTAGAGGCAATGTGAATAAAAATGCACATGAATTTCTCATAAAATTTTGCACAAATCAAACCTAAGACTGGAAAAATAATATGTCAAAATTTGGGAGGAAATGAACTTAGTATAGGAAAAAGAAGAAGTCAAGATGAACTGAAACTGACAGATTCAGTCATTCCTAGTCCTGAGCACACAATACCACCAACAGGAAAAGACAAAATAAGACAAGACTTGAGAGCCCTCTCAACAGCCAGCAGAGCAAGCTGTTGTTCAAACATCTGCAGGTATGCGGCAGTTCTGCCTCTGGCTTTTCAAGTATGTAATAAATATTGACTTAACAAATCACAGCAATCGAACTGATGTTTAAGCATTACAGTATTGTCATTCATGCTTTTTTATGTGAATACAAGCACTAACATTAATGAGGAATACTGGACCAGGGGGAAAGTGATATCATTAATATGTAAGGAATGTTCAAGCAGTTAGAGTTATACTGAATTCACATCCTCACAGTTTTGGGGACTGAAAACTGTACTTTTGAAAGGAGACGTGTGTATTTTGAAAAATTCCTTGATCCTACATTTGTTGTGTCTGATGGTTTTCTCCAGCATTGTGTCCTTTCTCCGTCATTGCTTTTGCTGTTGTTGTGTGCCTTTATAACCATTAAAAAAAAAATCTCTCCCAGTGTTCCTTTCTAATCAGAGGTTATCAAGGATGTCACAAAGTCACATTGCCACGCAACCAATCGTGTTTAGCAACAAGGTAATGTCACTTAGTATAAGGAAAGCTGCACTGCCTTAATGCTAAATGAGGTTGGTAGTTGGGACACAACTGCGTTTCTGAGGCAAAGTTTGGAAAAGTTACTTTTTTGAATTACAAATCACAGAATTGAACAGCCAGATTGGTAAACTATGAGAGTTGTAGTCTAAAAAGGTAAGAATATAATCTTTCACCAAAATTCTTCTTGAGGAAGCAACAAGGAATTTTAGAAGTTTCTGTATGCTAAAAGAAAGTCTTCCATAACAATGCAATTTTCAAAAGATATTTGCATTTCAGGACAAATATTCAGCACAAATATTTCATGTGGTTTTGTACAGAAAACAGCATTTCTTTTCAGGACTTAGCATTTGCTGTTAGTAAATAGCATTTGCTGCACAGAAATATTTTTTTTTCTCCACAGAGAACACTATTTCCTGCATAAAAGTGCTGTTTTCAATGCAGAACAACCACATGGGAATTCTGTGCAGTGTAAGTCCTGGCTACTGCACTTTTCTATGAAGAAAATGTTATTTTCTGCACAGAAAATGCTGTTTTCTGAACAAAAGAACCATTTTGCTTAGAGTAAATCCTGAATTCAGGCTTAATTGGATTTTTTTCTCTCTCTCTCTTAAAAACTATTTCTTCATTACACTGTTAAAGAGCTATTGTTGTACTTTCAACATCCAGTGGAATTCTGAGGATTATAATTTACTGAAGCCAAAGAGCTCTCTGGCTGAAAATTCTAAAGGCACCTCCTTAAACTACAAACTCCAGAATTCCACAGGATGTTGAAAGTGGAATAATAGCACTATAACAGTGCAGTGAAGAAATAGCCAAAGACTACAGTATGGAAACCATGGCTGGCATCTTGCACTGCAGTTGTGGATTATAACCTGGTGTTACAGATCCATAACTGTTCCATATTCACCTTTGCTAAAGATTCAAAATCATGCACTATAACCACACTCATAAATACCTGGCAGACCCCACCTTATACTTAAGGGAGCTATTTTGTACAATAGAGATCTGTGGTGCAGTTGGGTGGGGTGCTTCAGAACTAGTCCCCTCCCACCCTTGAACTGCAGTGTGATGAAGAGAAATTTGCATAGTTATGAATGCAATATAGGACCTCAGCCTGTTTTGTTTTGTTTTTAAAAATGTTCTTAAAAGCATTATGGAAATCAGGCACATTTGCATGATTTGGCCTGAATGGAACGTTTTCAAGTATGTAGGAACATTACCAGGGTGTAATCCATTGTAACAAGAGAAAGTAGTAATTAACCACCTCACCTCGAATTCTCATAGTACATTCCATTCACACAGTTCGTGGGCTTCATGGAGTCCTTAGACCCCACTTCTGTAGTCCCTGAAGGCTCCATCAATATCCCAAAGCCTGCCAAACCCACAAACATAATAACACTTTTTTGACATGATTTTCAGGCATTTTTGCCCAAAACCATGTAAAAGAAAAGTCCTCCAAATATATGTAAACTCATGAAAATACTTCAACCCCACACAATAAGCACACCAGAACCCTCCAGTACTCCGAAATGCCTGTTTTCCTCTGCAGTCTCTCTCAGAATGGGAGGAGGACATGATATGATGTCATTTCCTGTCACAATTATGAGTGGGACTGCAGAAAAAAATGTATTTAGGTTTTCTGTGGGAGTTGTGGTCCATGCGGGGTGATCTTACTGGATAAATTCAACCCGGCTCCCTGCAGCAGCCTGACCCTGTGTTTGCCCAAAATTGTGCATAAAATAATTTCCTAACTTGAAATTATTGAAGGGACTCAGATTTGTTGACTGGCTTTCTACCATTGGAGACCTCTGATAAGCAGGCAACTCAAACTGATGGTGGGGAAAACTGTCCTGATTTGTCAATGAGATCTATTAGTTAGTGGCAGTTCTCAAGGCACAATATAGAAAGACTGTTGCTCTGGAGCAGTTAGAACTCTGCAAAGTGCAGCACAAGAATTAGCAGATATTTAGTAACTAAAGCAGCAAATAATAATATATTAAACTTGCCCTTATGGAGGGAGAAGAAACCCAGTAACCTCCAGATGTTTTGATCTATTCTTATTCTTGTTTATTTACATAGTTTCATCTATGTACATATTGAGAGCCAGTGTGGTGTAGTGGTTTGATCCTGGAGCCTATGACTGTGGGGACCAGGTTTGTTTCTCCACTTGGCCATGGAAACCTACTGGGTGACTTTGGGAGCATGACAATACTCTTAGCCCTCAGAAAAAAAAAAACCCACAATAGGTTCATCATAAGTCAGAAACAACTTGAAGGCACACAACAACAGCAAACAACGCAAATACCCCTTTAGTTGTGGTCCATTTTTTCAGAGCCAGCAAGTTTGAGCATTGGACTACAACTCTGGAGATCAGGGTTTGATTCCCTGATTGGCCATGGAAACCCACTGGGTGGTTAGGGGACATGGGAGTTATAGTCCACTACTTCTGGAAAGCACCAGGTTGTTTGTCCTTGTTCTAATGTGTGGGAGGCAGAAAGTCTAAAAACATGGTCAGACAAAATTTGCCTTCTGCCACATTTCAATGCCCCCAGTTTGGGAAAAAAGAAGTTGGTTTTCTGTTTTGCTCAGAAATGGGCTACCCAAACATATCATACCTCCAAAAGTCCTTCCCTCCCCCCAAAAAATTAAACCAGATGTAGACCTCTGACCACTTCTGGCATGGATTTTTATTTTAGGGGATTTGGGAAGGGCATCTCAGAGTATGGTGCCATTTGCTATAGGCACCAGGAGTGAAAAACTGGTCCCAGCCTTTGAGAAGATGCTCACATCTACACACCATTCATAAGAGTTCTTATCTGCTTTAAGGTATTTGGGCAGTTTTTGTTTGAGGAACAGTGTTATCTGGATCGGTTAGGCGTATCCTTTGCTGCAGCCAGGGCAACCTAAGATATTTTGCTGCCTGAGACAAAGACCAAGCCAAGTGGAGTAGCTAGTCAATTTCTCTTTAACATACATAATGGACCAGCATCAGCTCTTGCACCTTAAGGCAACACACAGACTTTAGGGATGGAGAGCTGGTTTTGTGCCACTCACCTCTATTTTGAAACATTTTACTACTGCCACCTAAGGCAAGTGCCTCCCTCCCCCTTGTGACAAGACCAGACCTGTTCCATTGTCAGAAGACAGTGGAGCAAACCAGTTTGCACCTGAGGTGTAAATAGTTTTCAGTCATTTTAAAAATGCTTCCATAGTTTGGCTACAATTAGCTTTGAGTGGGTGTGTACTTCAGTGCTAGCTCATTTCTACAGCATCTTCCAATTATCTATCACTGTCAATACAGTTTATTTTTCCTGTTTTTCATTCTTCCCTTTTTCCATTTCCCCCCTTTCTAGCACCACTCCAGTCTAAAATGTTAAGTGGTCCTTGCATGTTCAATACATTTTTTCATGTTTGCCATTTTTCTTAATTTATTGTGAAGCCAGTGTCTGATTGTCTTTGAAAGTGGAGTCTAGCTGTGTTATTTATCAGCTACATAGATTGCATTTCCTTAATCTAGTTAGCTCTTTGGTATATAAAGATATATTACAGGTAGTCAGTGGGTAATGCAGTTATAAACTATGCGGTGTAGATTCTCCATTTCTTTTTTGAGGTGCCAGGAACTAATGGGTAGAATTTTTGATTGCTTTTAGTCTGTTCTCACTATGTGTTCCAGAAGGAACTGTTTCTACTGCATGGCCCTTTGGTCTTTGTTTTTGCTTTGTTTTTGTTTTTGCTGTTTTCTTACTTGGGATGTGGTAATATACAACCTATAAAACAGATACCAGGACATCAGCATACATCCACATTAATGATATCATGGAGCAATTTTGTTGCTTTAACATGTGGGCATACAGCCATGTATGTACGTGTTGATTAAATTCCAGCATAAAAAGCAGTCTTATATGTAGGGACTGATTACATTTCAACATGTAAAGACTTCCTGATGTGATCCACAACAATATTTTGCATGTATGTGCTGATGATGCCCATCAGTAATGTGAGGAGAGAGAAGCAAACTGAAAATAGCAGGAAACTGTAGGTGCATTCTCTCCAAAATCAAGACTCTGTTTTATTGAGTCTCCAGGTTAAACCAGATGGCAGAGGAAGGGAATGGGGAAATCTACTTATCTCTAATCCCCATCATGAAGAGAGGAAAGAGTGGCATGTTTAACCCCAACATCAACTGAGTTGACTGCCATGTCATTACCAGAATAGCATTCCCTGGAAAGTTAATAGAAATCAGTGCAGACACAATGCTGAAACAGCTTCTAGCTCCAGAGATGTAATGCTTATGCAGTGTTGGTCGTGCCTGTAAGGCAATAAATAACGCATTGGACTTAAAACATCTGTTAGGTAGGTCACTGTGAACTGTCTTTGAAAGTAATTTCTGGAGAAATTCACTGGGGTATAAAGTGATATTTGCAGAATGAAAGCCTGGAAAATTAGTCTGGGAACAATCATGTCTAGGAATTGGAACCAGAGAATGACAGAACAGGATCAAGTCCAGGAACACTTAACAGAGAAGAAAGGTGGTGATGTGAATGCAAAGGCACATGGTTGGTTCATAGGAGTGTCGCTACAGGGAAGGGGCAACATTAAAAATTTGCCCTCCAAATAAAAATGCCATCACCCCATGAAATTTTTCATCAGTCCCCAAATTTCTAGCATTGCAGTGACTTAAAAGTTCTGCTGAGCAATTAAAAATACATTTTAAGTACCCTCAAAAAAAGGAAAAGACAAAGTTACCCAGGAAATGCAGACAAATCAGAGCTCTAGTTGTGAATAATTTTTAATGTCTCACTCTCTGCAATGTTAGACATTTGTGGAATGAACTGAATTTTCATGGGGGTCATAATTCTTATGGGCGGCCAGTCTCCTATTTTGCTGTCACATAGATACACCCCTGGTTCCAAGCTATTTGCTGGTTGAGGCAAAGAACAAGTTGGTGTATCCTTCCTAATTCAACATAGGAAAACCATATGAACTAGCATTTAAATTATATGTAAACACTGGTAAGGAAGCAAGTTCCTCCAGTACACCCAAGAGAAGCAGACTAAGGGATACATTGCATGCCATATTGTTTAGTCTACGTTGCTCCTATTCCCTGTGCCTGAACTACCTGAGGAACCTGTGCTACCTGAGGAAGCTGCCTCACTCTGCCTACTGTTACGGCTAGTCCTAAGTGTACCAACCCCATAAGAAGAATCACAGGGAAAATAGTCACAGAAGATCAGAAAATTTCCAAGACTTGGTGGGACTAGGACTTCATTTCTGACATATAAGGTGAAAATGCATGTCTTTGTTGGTCTTTTTTTCCTCCGTCAAACTGATAAAATTACTGCTGAAATTTGTGAGATTGTCCTCCACTCATTTTTATCCCTGCTCTCCAATGACAGGGACAAACAAATGGGAGGACAAGAAGGTATTTTTCAAGGAGATACTCAGCTGAGCAGAATCACCCATACACATATACTGAGCACAGATCCAAACGGTTATGCTTAGCTAGAGAATGTAAATGAGCCTGGATAGGCAGCTCAGTCATCTGAATCTAAGAAGATTTGGAGGAGGAGTGCAGCAGTAATTTAAGCACAGGACATGTAGTTGCTGAGGTCCCTTTGACTTTGGCCTTGGAACAAGACTTGGGAACAAATTTAAGTTTCCTTAGATGAACACTTAAATATCCATTGGAGGAATTTGTGTGGTGCCTCTTAATGGCATGGATATTTTAGGGTAATGGTTCCAGAAAGATTTTTTTTTAATTTCTTGAACAGTGGTGGGAATAACTAGTCACTTGAAATAAATACATAGATTATACTACTTCTCACTGAGAAAGGGTTTCTCATATGAAGTTTGTTTGTTTATTTATGGCATTTATCATCTGTCAACCCACCAGCACCCCTGAGGCAATGTATATTGGCTAAAAACATTTTTAAAACATTAAATAAATAACTGAAAACCAATTACAACAATCCAGACTTCTCTTTAATTAACAGTTCTAAAAAAAAAAAGATTTTAAAAACCTCCAGAGCAGACATCTCTGACTTTAAGATTCAAGGGAGGTGAGTAAAATAGCACAGTTTCCACTGCCTACCGGAAATTCAGAAGTTAACTTTGTAGATTTTTCATGCAATATCAATGTTACTTTGCTCTACTATGCACAATGAATCCTGAACACTATTGAGAACATATAAGGAAATGTGCATTATATGAAAGGTATGATTTAAATTGGAATTATTGCTTGCCACCAAATCCATTTCAGTTGGCACTTGTTAGCTGCTTAGCTCAATAAAATATATCATCCTGATTTACCATGTATCCAGGATCTTAGAATTATAGAACTGTAGACCAAGAGGCATATTGCCCACCTGCCTGTCAATGCAGGAATCCAAAGCTGAAGCATCATTGACACACTGCCATCTACCTCTGTTTAAAAGCTGCCAATGAAGGAGACCCCACTATTTCTGAGATATGTCATTTAATAGTAATGGCTCTAACCATCATGAAAGTCTTCCTAATATCTGTTTGGAATCTTCTTTCTCATAATTTGAATCTGTTGATTCAAGTCCTGTCCTCTAGAGCAGCAACAAGTTTGTGCTATCTTCCATGTGAAAGCCCTGCAGATATTTGAAGCTGGTTGTCATTGTCATTTCTCAGTCTTTTTTTTTCCCAGACTAAACAATCTGTTTCAATGATCCCTTACAGAGACTCAGTTTCCAGACCATTTACTACCTAAATTACCCTCCTTTGGACAAGTGTCAGCTTGCCAATATCCTTCTTAAATGGTGATGCCCAGGATTGGACACAATATCCCAGGTGTGGTCTGACCAAAGCAGTACAGAATGCTACTATCACTTCTCTAAGTGCTATAAACACTATATTTCTGTTGATGCAGCCTAGAATTGCAGTAGACCTTTTGCTGCTACATCATGCCACTAACCTGTGCATTAGCTTGCGATCAGCAATGACGCCTAGATTCTTGGCTCTGTTCTTATATTGCTTTTCTATATTTTTCATCTAATTTTTACTTCCTTAGTATAAAACTGTACCTTTATTTTTGCTGAGATTAACTTGGTTAATTTTATCCCAGTTCTTCTGAGATATTCAACTATTTCATATGTAAAAAATGTTGCTTTTCTTAAAATATTTTTTCTTCTTTGCAAAAAGTATGTGGCATTTACACTGAAAAACAAAGTCCTATGGAATAAATAATCTTAAAAAAAAACAGTGCAGAAACCCTTATTTTCTCACACTGTAGGAAGGAAACTGATGAAATTCTTCACTCTTGCATTATTGTGTGCAAGAATGAAATCAGTGCAACAACACCCAAGAATTGCTCACTTGGCAAAATTTGATTGACTGCTCTAGTCTAGGCCAACAGTGATGAACTGATAGATTTTGAAGAAGAAGTAAAACTATGTCAAGGTTGTGCCAGTGTGGATATGAGGTAGATCATGGCATTCTTTTGTGGGGGGGGGAAATTACTGCGTATGTAAATTTTTGATCAGGAAAATTGTAAGGCTAACATTTTTGGTTCTTGTTCTTTCATTTTGTTGATGGTGATATGTACACACACATGCACATACCTTTGTATGAATATGTTATTGATAACTGTCATCAAGTTGACTTCAATTTATGCTGACCCTATGAATGAGAGACTTTAAAGTAACCCAGTTATAACAGTCCTGTTCACTTCTTTCAGAGCTGTGGTGTGCAACTCTGGACTTTCATTTCACCTCTGAGCATCAACAGCTCCAGACTTTCCTTTCACTTCTGAACACATCAACAGACTGAACTTGAGTCCAATTGCATGATTAGCCACAATGCCACTCATAGTTGTCCTCTGGTCTACCCCAGTATCTTCAATTTCATCTTCTGATATTATCTGTTGTTTCATTTTGGATTGTCTCATCATAGAGTTTTCATAGTAAACTACACTGAAAGAAGTTTACTATGTCTCCTTCTGCACAGTACTAACAAGTGTTAGCTATGGTGCCACCGTTGTTGTCTTTGAGAGATCCCCTCCACCAGTGTCACACTCCTTTATTGCTGCTGCCCAGTAGCTGTTTGGCACATTTAGTTGGGCTCCTCAGCTAAAGCCTGTCCAATGGGGGAGGCCATACCAGCAGCATTAGTGCTGTCAGTACAGCCTCTTGCCTCACATAAACATGCAGGAAGGCAGTGCAACAGGTGGGATGAATATAAGAGCTCATTTTTTATTTGAAAGAAAAATTCTTGTTAGACAAATGCTTTTGAACCAATGGTATTTGGTAATAATCATGTGAATATCTGAAATATTTGACAGCTGATTTACAATGGAATTTGATATTTGATAAGATATTGATAGTCAATAGGCAGTAATATATTATAGTAGTTGTTAATGGGCATTATTATTTCCGCACCCAGTATTTCCTCAATGTTGTATTGCTAAAGATAAATAGTGGTGGGCAGAAATAGCTATTCAGAGAGTCTTTTAATTGAAGAATACATGATAAAATTCTAAGGAATCCAGTGATTTTTAGAAAGTAGGTTGAACATTATTCCCATGGCAATTGTATTTGATGGTTTTATTTCACTCTAGTACTTTATTTATGCTCTCTCTTTTCCCCAGAAGTAAGCATTATATATGATACAGGCGTACAACTTTTCTCAGATCAAGGAATCCATAGGGTGTTGAGTGAGCAACACCCGTGCATATATTTGATACATCATATTTCAGATAAATGAGAAGATGTTTTATTCTCTCCAAGCCATCATATCAGTACTGACTAGTATCTCCACAGTTGATTAACTAAAAGATACTCTTTTTGCAATCACCTCTAGTCCAATCATAATAATAATAAAATTTATTTCTATCCCGCCTCTCCCCATGGATCGAGGTGGCGAACAACAATAATACATTAATTACATTAAAAAAATTAAAAAACATACCCAATCCTCCCCACCCACCAACCCACCTAAAACCAACCCCCTAAAACACACAACAATTAACAATTAACAACAATCAACTGACTATTAAAAGAACAGTAAGACATCTACAAGCATCATCCCAGGAAATTTTACTGAAATTATTGTGTGTTTATTAGTATTTTTGTCTTCACAATTGGAAAACTAGGCACTCTAACCATATTTCATGAAGATTTACTCTTATATTCTTGGACATTAAGTTTTGTGTGTTCAATCCTTCCTCTCCTGAGGTCTTATAAAGGAAGCAAAACTTCTTGGGTCACAAAATACCACCACCAAACGCTTGCTTGTCAAGGTCATTCCCTGCTTGTGTGATCCTCATGGGAGATCCATGTGCCAGCACAGTTAATTACACTAACAGCCACAGAAATTATATTGGCCTGCCACTGGCCTAGAGAGATGAATATCTCCATTTCTTAGTCGCAGGGGGATGATAATGGCATTTTTATTAACTGGTGACCTGTTGACTGCTATTAGAATATAGATTGTATGCATAAACCAGGTCGGGGTACTGAAGATATGATTATGGAGCAATTACTGTGTCAGCCAATGTGGCTTCTAATCAGCCTAGCAAAGAGAGTTTGGAATTGGGGAAACTTTACTTTGGAGTCCAACAAGAAGAAACGGCTTTGCATCAAAGTCTGCATTGCGCCTTTACATCTTCTGGAATTGAAGTGCGCAGTTCTTCTGATTAAAAGAAGAGAAAGCTAAACCAACAAGAGAAGGGATATTATAAATGGATGCTTTTAGAAGAGTTTAAAATATTAAGGAGGGGTTGATTCACAGCTGGAACATTTCTAATTTAAAAAGTTGTTTAAAACTTCTCATCATTGGCCATAAATACTAAAGCACAAATTATCCTTAATAGTGAATAACAAGGTCAATACAATGAAGATTGTTAATCAGGAGGAGGAGGATAAAAACAATTAGTAGAGCAACTGACAGGGACAGAGGACTATTTCATGATGAAAACTATTTGGGGCAAAAGGTTTAAAAACATTCTGTCCCTTGGTGCCACTTCCTTGATCCCATTTGCCATCCCATGCTATTTACCTTTTAACTAGACAAATTAATGATGGAGATCTGAATATGGCCTCTCAATAGGCACATAAATCTCTATATAAATCTCATTTTTGCAGGCGAGAATGAATGATTTTTTAAAACATTTTTTTCCTCAGTGTGAGAAAGTCACGAAGAAGTGTGCAGTTGTTGGAGACTATTTACAAATTGGGAGTTTTTCTGTGCCAAGAAAGGGCTTTTTTGTGTGCATGTGCACAGAAAACAGCATTTTCTGAGCAGGAAACATTTCTGTGCATAAAACAAGTTTCTTTCACAGAAAACAGAATTTTCTTTACAGATTTGTGTTTTCTGCATAGGAAATTTGTCATCTGTGAAAAAGAATCTTGTACAAATCAACTAATGCATTTTATTTACACAGAAATATGTCACAAAATATGAAGATTTTCACTCATCTAGAATTCTCCTCATAGAATCATAGAATCAAAGAGTTGGAATAGGCCACAAGAGTTATTGAGTGCAGCCCCCTGTCAATGCAGGAATATTCAAAGCATTCGCGACAAATGGCCATCCAACTTCTGTTTAAAAACCTCCAGAGAACAGGACTTCACCACACTCTTGAGGCAGTGTAGTCCACTGTCAAACTATTCTTACCATCAGGAAATTCTTCCTACTGTTTAGATGAAATCTCTTTTCCTGAAGTTTGAAGGCATTGCTCTATGTCCTAGGCCATTTCCACACTACGCTGTTATAGTGCTATTATTCCACTTTCAACATCTTGTGGATTTCTGGGTTTTGTAGTTTACTGAGTCCAAAGATGCCTCTCTCTAAACTGCAAACCCCAGGATTCCATAGGATGTTGAAAGTGGAATAACAGCACTATAACAGTGTAGTGCAGAAATGGTCCTAATCTCTGGAGCAGCAGGAAGCAGGTTTGCTCCATCCTCCATATGACATCCTTTCAAATATTTAAACATAGCTATCATGCATCTCTTAACCTTCTCTTCTCTAGGCTAAATGTACCCAGCTCCCTTACCTGGTCTTCATAGGGCCTGGTTTCCAGGCCTTTTACCATTTTGGTCACCCTCCTCTAGACATGTTCCAGCTTGTTAATATCCTTCCTGAACTGTGGTGCCCAGAACTGGACACAGTATTCCAGGCAGAGCGTGATCAAAACAAAATAGGGTTGTACCATCATTTCCCTGGACTAGACACCATACTCTGTTGATGCAGCCCAGAATTGCACTGGCTTTTTTAGCTGCTGCATCACATTGTGAACCTCCTCATCCCTAAAAAAACAAGTTTCAAAATAATTTGGTACATTCTTTCTATTCCTAATTCCCAGAATCTCATCTAGTTTGACCCTTAAACAGATTCTTTATATACCAGCCCTTGCAAATTGAATCGATCCATTATAGATAGGTTGTACCGGAGTGTGGCCAAAGAAATAGTAGTTTGCTTAAAAGACTATGGAGAGGTCTAGATCTCAGTTATTGAGCATTTTTGCATGCAAAAATAAAGTCCAAAATCCAATCCCTGGCGTCCATTCATGTGGTGCTTAACAAAATTTCTGCACTGAAACCTTGAGTGACACTGCTAGTTAAAATGGAAAACTGTGGGTTAGCTGGACCCAAGTTCTAACTCAATACAGTAGTTTCATGCATTCACTACATGAGTTTGTGACTGAGCTGAGACCTTCACATTGTAGTTTCTCTAAGTCTCATGGCTGATTCCTCCCTCGTTTTTTAATTGTTGTTCTTTTCCCCCTTCAGTGAAATCTGCAGATTATCCAATGAAGGGAGTCATCCTCATCCTTATCAGTCATTGACCAGCATCATTTATCATATTTTACACAGTGTATTCATTTGTCCAAAGAGCATTGCATGCCTGGTAAACCCTTGAACACCTCTGCAAAGCTAATCATGTTTAAGGCTGTTCTCCACAGACATGTTATACCATATTATATGATCTTCCTGTAATCCAGTTTATAGTGAAATAAGGAAAAGAATGTCTTCTTCATGCAAGAGGCAATCCCTTGCTCCATTTATGAACCTGAAAGCAACTGTGCCTAAATCATTCAGTGGGTGACACATTTGCGTGATTCATGAATTAAATATTAACCAATGCCTTTGCCCAGTTCACAAAACCTGAGAAAGTCATCACACAATTCATGATCTCTCTCTGCTATGGTGCTGACAAAGAGCTCTGCCTGATACACAAAAGGGCACTGTGGACCATGACTTAGAAGAGCATTTGTTTAATTCATGAATTACACAAAGGCACAGCATATTTCAGAAATAAAGCTGTTTCATTAATTCAGAGTAATGTGTGTATTAATCTATTATAATTCTTCATTTGGATTCAGACCCACATACTGTGATCTATGGCCATTTGTCTTGGGAGCTTGCTTCTCTGTAATCTGTCTGATCCCATTTACACCATCAGTTATCTCAGGATAACAACCCTTGAACTCATTTTGGCATCTGATTTCTTTATGTGTTAAAAAGGTGAAACAAAACTTTATGCCATTGAAAATGCACAGGAATCCTAACCAGATTAAGGATGTTTGATTCAGTTCTCTCAAAGCAAGGATAGGTGACTGAAGGCAAATTCTCTACCCGAGGATCCTCTGAAAGTTACAAAGATGGCCAATAATGCAGCTCAAGTGGCTGTAAGTCCATTTTTTACTCTTTTTTTGTCTCTCAGATCACAGAGTCCCTGCAACCTATTGAAAAGGTGAATTTCTAATCCTGGAGATTTTCAGGAGTGGCAATTTCCTTTTTTTTTCTTTTTCAGAAAATGGGTAGTCTAGGGTGTAGAGATGGAAAAAAAATTATTATTATTCATTTCTTGGCCAAAAAATTCTATCCCAACATTCAGGAAACTCGATCAGGAAGAAGAATGCAATAGTGAACATTTTGTGCAGTTCTTATTCGATATTTGCACATTCTGGAGTGTTTTGGAAAACTGTTCTGTAAAGAAATATTTTCTTTCTTTCCTTCCTTCCTTCCTTCCTTCCTTCCTTCCTTCCTTCCTTCCTTCCTTCATTCTTTGGTATATGAGAGAAAACTGTGGATTTTGCGGAGGCAGGGGGACACTGTTTCCAGACAGCCATGTGTGGCTTGTTTAGTATAAGCTTGCTGTTTTCTACCAACAACAACACTCTTGCACAAAAAGATTGTGCAAAACCCCTGTCTTAAAACATAATTACTTGGAAAGAAAGGGTCATTCAACATTACAGTATCTGACATTATAGGACCAGGGGTGCTCTTTTTGCCTGGTCTCATCCCATAGAGTTGTTGGTTGTACATATAGTCAAGCAATCATGTGAATGTGGCTCATTACATGTGTTATGAAACTAACTCCAGCCATGTGGTCCTCCCACAATGCAGATACAGTTTTTTGAGGAGCTGTATGAATTGTTCGTTTGGTTGTTTGTTTGCATAAACAAATATGAGGAAGGGTCTTCTCTTCTGTGGAACCCTGGCAATCAGAATACTGTCCCCTTAGAGGGTCTCTTGACTGCTATCATTCTCATGACAAGTAAAAACATACCTGCTTACTTTGAGGGTATGATTGCTCTTGTCCAATCTGAACATAAGGCTGGTTTAAATTGTTTTAATGGCTTTTAACTTATTTTAAGTCTTAAATGGTTTAATGTGCTTTTAATTTTTAAATTATTCTTATTGAATTAAATTGTTTTAAACTGCCCCAAGATCCTCAGACATAAGGAAGGATATAAATAATTTATTAAACAGATATAGTATTTATTAGCATGTACACAGTACATGAATAGCTCCAAGGAAGGGTTAGGGGAATGGAAGTAGGAGTAAGTGTGAAGAAGATGAATTAATTTCAATTACATTGAATTATATTAGTGCCTTAGGGTTATTTTCATTAGTGTATAAGATGTAAAGGCTTATCTCAAAGTCTTTGTGGAAAAGACAGACTTTGAGACAGCCCTTCCCTGTGCAATTCAGCCTACCATGTATTTTATGGGTAAAATAATAAGGATATGTTGGTTTTTTATATACATACATTTATTACATTGTATTACATGTTTTTAAAACCTTAGCGGGGCAGTTAATGATTGGGGCTCCTGGAGGTCTCTCTTTCCCAGAGTCTCCATAAGTAAAGGCTGATTTGATGACAGATAACAACAAGAAACAAACTTGAAATCACTTAGTGTAAGTGGTTTATAAATTTTTGTATTTTTTTTTTAAAAAAGGTAAGAACAAGAACTTTAGACTGGTAATGGAAAGGAAGCTTGTATGGAATGTAAGAAGAGGCATTGTTTACTCAGAGCAATGTAAAATATGAATTATTTTGGCAGCAGAACTCTAGACAAGGGTGAGGAAGTAGATGTATCATGACAGAAAGCCAGAGGAGGAGGAGCTTGGAGTAGTCAACGTGTTTGAGATACCCAGAGCATGAACCAGAATTTTCATCAAGAGAGCAATGTTTTTGCAATGTTGAAAAAATGCTTTTGACATGTTTTCACAATATTGTAAAGAAAGAAATGACATAACTTGGCAACGGGCTGAATATGGGGGATGAATGTGAGAGAAGAATTAAACAAGAGGATGGATTGGGTTGGCTGAAAAGCCCGGAATGTCTTTTATACACAAGCAAGAATAACAGCACCTCAAGGTGTACTTACCAAATGTTGAGATTGGTTGTCTTCATTCTATCCTGCTTCCCAAAAGAATCTGATTGGACACAGAATGCTACTTTGTATTGTTATTAGGCATAGTACCAATAGTTCTGAAATGGAAGGGGGTCAAAAATAATTTCTCCAGATAAAATTTTACTGAAGCAGTTTGAGCTAACCCAATCTTCTCTGACTTTCTGTCACAGCTCATAATTAACTTCCCCAACAACTTTTTCACATCACCAGCCAGCTTTCCCTTTCCAAACCCAAAAGAATGAGTATATAAGAAGTCAGAAAAGATTGCCCTAGACGTTAGGAGAAGTTGCAAAGAAAGGTGAGACCAGAGGCTAGAAGATCCTTCAACTAAGATTGCTTCTTATGTTGAACATCCATTAACACTGCAAAGTATGTGGAATGTTTCTTAGGCCAATGGAATGAAGAGACACTGTTACCAGGCCATACACCTCCATGCTTTGTTATGGTCTAATAGGCAAAAGATATTAATTGACAGATGTGTTGGTATAAAATACAAATTATACACCCTTATGGATGGAAAGGTCATGTGGAAAGGGACACTGGCTGGGAATAAGTCAGAGAAGACCACAGTATGGCCAGGTCATAAAGCCTGACGTAATGGCTCTGAGCTTATCCTATCAACTGCCAACCTCAGAAAACAATAAAGTGCTCAGGTGTAGAGGCAAGCATCCCTGCTGTGTGCATATCCTACCAAAGCCTGGCCCAGGCATGATACCCAACCAAGATATTAAAACAATCAGTCCATTCCAGACCCTTTTTGTTTACTCTGCCAGAAAACAATTAACTCACAGCCCTTCGGGGAGGGGAAAAAAGTATATAAACTGCTGGTTTGGAGATGTCAGATGCAGTCAGATGAAATACTGGACCCCACTATGTCGCTCTGAATCCTGATCTGGTCTGCCCTTAGACACAAGTCTAAGCCACTTTAACTTCTTCACTACTCTTCTGGACTGGTAATTATAACCCCAAACCCTCAGTCTTTCTATCTATAATTTTTCCTCCTTTTATCCTTCAGTCAACTCTTGTGTTAATGTTTGACTGTATGTATCTTGTGTGCAGATATGAGTGGATTCCCCTCAATAAAACACATTTTTAGTTTACTTTTGAATCTCTGGCTGATTCTTTTCCTGCGTGAGCTCGTAAACATTGGTAGAAAAGTCTCACTAAGTTGCTCCCTCTCATTCACCTCTGATTTTGAGCTAATTCACTCCTCGCTTTTGTACGGAGGTATTTGGCATTGCGGGGTAGCCCTCGTGGTACCTATATTTTGGGGTAACAACACTATGTATGATGCATTCGCTGAGCTCTCTGGCAGTGATAGGCACTCTTGAATGTACCCAAAAGGCAACAGAAAACCATCTTTCCATGCTTCCTGATGGCAGTAGGCATTCCCTAAGATGTTGAGGAACATCTTGCCTGGAAGAGATTTATACAACTGTTGCTGTATAGGCAAAACCCATACTTTTTTCTTGTCGTTTTGGGATTTTTTTAGTTTAAAATACAGTAAAACTAGCTACACAGTTGTGAAACAGATTTTAAAAAAGCAGACATTAATTAAAATTAGTTCTTCAGTATATATTATCAAATTCATTAAAATCTTCCACTCATTATTACCAAATAAAATCTACTCATACTTGATTTTTATTAAATTTATATTTACTTAATAAATGAAGCATATATTTATTCAAATGGATTTTAATTAATATAATACTGAATATGATATTGACGATTGAAATTACACTAAAAAGTACTAGCATATGGTACTCACTAAACATTAACTATAGTACATTTTCCTTTCCCCATTGGCTATAGAGCATTTACCACTTTGCTGTCTTGTGTTGTCCAGGTGCAACCCCAGCAGCACCTCTGCTGGGATGGAAGCATGTCCCCAACTTCCCTCCCTAGCTGGCTGGCTGGCTGGCTGCCTGCCTGCGGAAGGGAATATAAGCTCACACCCCTTCCTTCTGCACTGCAGCCAACCTTCTTCCCATGCTGCAGTGGGGAAGGAAGCATGTCATCTTGCATCCAGCCCTTTTGCATGATTGGCTGCAATGGAAAGCTCACATGATCAGGGGCCATTAATGGAATTTTTTTGTCAATGTTATATCTCACAATCATGCCAGCTGGCAATGCAAGAAGGGTGGGACCATGACGATGTCATGAGGAAGTGTCACTGTGGTCTTCCTCCTCTCGTGTCCCCATGCCAGAAGGATGCCACCCTGCAGAAAAGGCCAGTGATATCACTGTGAGCAATGGAGACTAAAAGAGGGGCTGGGGGGTTTCATACAGCTGGGTTTGCCACCCCTGAAACATGAATCATACATAGATTATCAGGACCTGATAGACAAGATGTCTGTCACTGCTGTCTCTCTTTGCTTTGAACTCTCTCTATGTAATCCGGTAATGTTGTGAACCCAAAGAGAACTTCTGAGGGAAATCTAAATTTTCCCCCATCTTAGAAGTACTTAGAGAAGTATTGGGTGAGTTGGGCATCTATCATCAGTTTTTCTGATTTTAAAACCTCCACATTGTCTTCTCCTATGGATGAGATAGTTTCTTTTGCTTCTCACCATGGATTTTTTTTTACGTTGCCACAAGCACATTAGCGAGAATGCCAACCACTCAGCCTGTGAAATCAGTGCTGCTGTGTTTCATCCATAAACATTTTCACCTTGTTGCCAAAGCCTGACTCCACCAAAGCCACATCAGTCTATTAGACCATCTGTCAGAAATTACCATTATTGCAATGGTTCCATATCCATCAAAGGTGCAGCCGCACTCTCTAATTCCACTTATAAACTACCTACTGGGATAATTGGGTCTGCCCAGCTCATTAAAAATAAAATATTGATGTTTTCTTATGATGGATCTAATTATCTGGACCCCAGGGAAGTGTAGAGGGGAAAACACAGTATAGAGAGAAGGGGTGTGTCACAGCATACATACTCATATGCACCTGTTCACTGATCCACAGCAGGGAAAACTTTTAAGGCAGTAGGTAGGAACTCCTGCAACAGTTAAAATAAATTGATGCGTAGCCATAGAGATTAGAAGCAGGGGAGAATATATTTCTAGGCAAGTAACAGCATGTTCTTCAAACTGACTTTTAAAAAGAAAGCCTAACATTTTGCACAGAAGGAGGGGGAAAAGTTGCACATGGAAATGAATGTGAAAGTGCCTTCATCCAAATCACTCTAAGACAGTTTTGTGTATTTGAAAATAGGGCAGAAAGTGAGGATGTTATATTTTCAGGAGCTGGTTCTTACATCATGATCCACTGTAATAAACCTGTCCTAAAGGTTTTATACAGTGACTGTAGAATCCCAACCCCCTCCACATTTTAAAACATTGAACTAAATGCAAGTAAAGAGCCCCTTAAGGATTCTGCTTATCTCTTATATATAAAATCGTGGAAAATTAGGAGACCGACAGTAGCAATCTTCTTAAAAAGTGCTATCAATTTTGTAGCACCACTTTCCTGGAAGCCTTTGTTCTTAGCAACTGTAAAACATTTCTCTGCTAAATTGTGCAGAGATTGGATGTAAGATCCAGGTATAAATGGGACTTACTCAAGTCTGTTAAACAGATTGATAATCAAAATTTAGTAGGGCCGAAATAGAGCTGTTGAAATAGGCCTGTTGTGACTGTCACAGGTGATGTGTTATTTGTCCTATAAAATAGCTGCAAGAAACATTTTAATTTTATAATAATGTTCTTGCTTTGGAAAACAGTATTCCTTCGAAATCAGCAACCTTTTGTCCTGATGTTAATGGAGAACAAACATCTCTACTGAGAGAGGAATAAATATACAAAATGAAGATCTTAGACTCTTAAGATTTAGGCTAGCAGCATTACCCTATACATGTCTTGTTAATGTTGTTGGGTACCTTCTAGTGTGATCCTAAGGCAAACCCATAATTGGTTTTCTTGGCAAGATTTGTTCAGAGGGAGATTGCCTTTGCCTTCTTCTGAGGCTGGAGAGGGTGACATGCCATAAGTCAGAGCTTTCCAAACTTTATGTGTTGGTGACACACTTTTTAGACATGCATCATTTCATGACACAGTAGTTCAGTTTTACTAGCTAACCCCTTATAAGAAATACAGACATATACATAAATTGCAATAACAAAATGTATAGGGATACAACATATCCCATGAAAACCTTTCATATATTTTTTTAAAATGTATGATTTATAAATAATAATATAATATAAATAATAACATACATTTCCAAGATTGTAGGTGACACACCTACACACTTCATGCAACACACTAATGTGTCATGGCACACCATTCGGAAAGCCCTGCCCTAAGTCAAAGGTTTCCATGACTGAGCTGGGATTTAGGCCATTTCTTCCCTAAACTATTATTCCCTTTCAACATCCTGTCGAATTCTGCAGTTTGTAGTTTACTGAGGCCAAAGAGCCCTCTGGCTGAGCATTCTAAATACCCTTCCCCAAATTGCAAACCCCAGGATTCCATAAAATGTTGAAAGTGGAATGATAGCACTATAACAGTGAAGTGCAGAAATGGCCTTTAACTCTGATCTCCAGAGTCCTAGTGCAACACAGAAACCAATACACCACATTGGCTGAGCATGTCTACGCAGGCATAAGTCACACTGAGTCCAATCAGGCTTAATACTGGACAAATATTTATTGACCTGTAGCTTAACCACTGTAATTTCCATTGTACAGAGATAAGTAAACAGATGCCTAAGGCCTAAACATATACACCCAAGAGACAAAGTGTCACTCTGTTACCCTGTAAACTGGGGGTCCCGCTAAGGACGCCCAAATAACCAAAACAAACAAGCAAAAATGGGGAAATTAGCTTGAGCACACTCGTGGCTAACGAGAGGCAGGGCAATGCAGCGAGATCTTTTATCCTATGTATACCGGTTCAGGTCAGTGAGGAAGCAAGCAGTTCAAACAATAACGCTATTTATTAAACAAGAAAAATAATAAAAACACAAGCACACTCCTAACTAAGAAAAGAGAAGAGAGAAAGAGGTTGGGGGAAAATAAACCATACGCCACCTGTCCGAAGTCCTGGAGCAGTCAAAATGATATCTCTAGCTCACTAAAACTAGGCCAGTTCACGGTGGTAACAACTCCAGACACATATATAGCTGAGCCTAAAAATCTAGGTAATAACTTTTCACTTGTATTAGGATATTTGGGAAACATTTTTTTAAAACTAAGTTACTAAGTTATTAATTCATTAGATTTTTATCCCTTACCTCAGTGGTTCTTAACCTTTTCATTATTTGTGACCCATTGTAAATATAACGTTGCCTGGATCCCCAAAGACTTAACACAAGATTTAAATTTAGATGTAAATATTCAATATTCAAATATTTATTTAAATATTCAAATATTTGTTTCATGTTGCTCACCCTTAACCCTTATTCTTCCAGTAGACAATGCAAAAGAAAGAAGACTAGTTAATGGTCTGTGGAGTAGCATGCTGAGATCTTTCAAGAGCCAGGAGAGTAGAATAAACTGGAATTTCTTAAAGGAAAGTTATGAATGGGAGGCAGGCCTAAAGAATAATTTCTTTTGCCCTTAACTCCAAAGCAGTGCCTGAAGAGTGAGGGTCTCAGTGCTGCTTTGGGGGAAAGCATGAAAGAAATGTTGCTTCTCTCCAAAGAAGTGTGGAGAAAGCACCGACTCTCTCTCTACTCTCTCAGTACTCCTTTGAGGAAATGGGATTTCTTTTGCCCTTTCTTTCCCCCAAAGCAACATCTGGAAAGTATGAGTGCTTCTTTGGAGGAAATCACAAAAGAAATGCCATTTCTCTTTGAAGGAGCACTGAGAGAATAGAGAGGGTAAGTGCTTCTTTCGGAAGAACCTATCCTCTCTACTCTCTTGGTGCTCCTTCAGAGGAACATAGCATTTATTTCACACTTTCCCCCAAAGGAGCACTGAGACCTTCCTTGCTTCACTTCCAAGTTGCCACAAGAGTAAAGGGACTCCATTCTATTCTTGTGGCTGCTTGGAAGCAAACCTCTGCCATGAGCTCAAGCAGAATGGCCACATTCACCACTCTGTTACCCTATGTGCTGGGGGTCCCGGGAGGGGCGCCCAAATAACCAAACAGCAACTACAAAAGGTGGGGAAATTAGCTGGAGCATTCACTTAAGCTAACGAGAGGCAGGGTAACTTTGCGAGGATCTTTTACCCTATGTATACAGGTTCAGGTCAGTTAAGCAGTCAGACAATTTAAAATAGCAACAATGATGGTTTATTAACAAACAGACAAACAATTGAGACAACACAACCACACAGCTAACTAAGAAATAGGAAATGAGAGTTTGGGGAAAATGGGTGATACGACACCTTTCTCGTAGTCCTGAAGAGGTAGCAGATGAAGAGAAGAAGCTCAGCGTGGGTTGCTGAGGGGAGCTTGCCGGGCAAAGCAGCAGCAGGGCAGTCTGGAACTTGGGAGCTATCCGAGGAGGCTCTAGGAGCTTGGGATTTATATAGGGAAAGTATGACCGTGGGTTAGTCTGTACTTGGGCGAGAACAATGAGTTTTGGGCAAGAGGCAATGTCTCCAAAAGGTCAGATTTTACATGATTGAGTTAGGTTCGAATTGAAAGTAGGATGGCCAGTATGCAGATGCAGCTCACTTGGGCAGTTGAGCTTCTAGCTCGCCAGGGTGCCTGCTCGGGGCAGGGGTCTCTTTGTGTTAGCGTGCATCTGTAATTAAGGTGTTTGTATCGGGAGGTCTCCTGAAGCAAGATCTGGCTGTTTCTGGCTTGCCTCGGTGGGAAAAGGAGTGATTCAGCGTTTAATAGCCATGCCTAGCTCCGTGCTTGTTCAGGGGTCTCACAAACACTTGGCTGAGGGTGGCAAAACAGGACCAAATTGTGACATCAAAATGATATCTAATGTCTACCAAAGCCAGTCCAGTCCGTGGTGATAACAACCTCCCCCCAAAAAATGGGCAATTTGACACAAATTGATCATTTTCCAATCAAAACATTTCAAAATGAATTTAGAGCCAAATAGAGGTCTACCGATTCTGGGGTTGCATCACACCTCAGGAAAAGGGGTTTTGCAACATTTCTGTCTAGTGAAAGCAGTCCCTAACTAACAACATCCTAACCCTACCTACATACATACAGACAAACATAAATGTACAATGGCAATGAGCAGAATGCAATGATTAATGAACAATGAAAATAGCAACAATAAGCAATAACTGGCAACCAATGAATAGCACCCTCCCACCAATGTAGGAAGGTACCGGAGCAATGAAAAATAACAAATGACTAATGACCAAGCAGTAAATCCAATGAAGAGTACAGTAATGCAGGCAAATCAATGAACAATTTGTTCAGAATCTGGAGAATGCAGGCATAGTGGCGGTTCCAATGGGGCTGGAACCATGGCAAAGAGTGTGGATTAAGTTGGAACATCGGCAAAATGTCCAAGTTCATGGTCGAGCTAGCCTGGAAAAACGCTAGCTCTTTGAAGGATGGGGCTCGCATGGCAGCAAGCGGAATGGTCCATGTGAGGAGAAGGGCTCTGTAGTCCAGGATGTGTGCAGAGTCATTTGTGAAGTCCGTTGGGGAGCGGCCGACTGGAGTCCCCAACTGTAGCAACAGGAACGGGATGTCGTCTTGGGCTTGGTCCCTTGTCTGGAATGGGAATGTCAGCATACACCCCCACACACACACTGTGCTCAGGGGTGATGGACGAGTCCGGGGACGGTCTCGGCCTACAGGAATGAGCGATCTGTAGCTTGTGGAAGAAAGACTGACACCAATTACTTCCAATACAGATAACCAATGTAAATTACTGACATGAAGCCTGCTGGGAACCGGATTCGAATTTGCGTTTTCTGGTTTGCCATAACCGAACAGATTTATGGAAGTGAGAGTTTAAATAGCAACTGAGTTTATAGTTGTATTGGCTGGAGGGAGGCCATTGGTCAAGGTGGTGAGATTGCTGGTTCGGGCCCCTCATTGATCCAGATGGTCTTTAGCAGACCATGTCCCTTCCCAGAATGTGAAGGCCGCCATAAAGTACCATTCGCACTCTGTTCCACCACATGGACTGCACGCTCACCCCTTCCTTGCTCTCTCAGACCCAAGCCAAAGCTCCAGGCCTGATGATGTCTCCCCGAGGGCCTGGGGTTGCCAAGATCATCGGACCCATGCTGGGCCCGAGGCAGCAGTATCACCACCTCACAAATATAAGCTGGACTCCAAGGGTAGACCTGAAGATTGGCTGCCCTCGAATAGGCTTTCTGAAGCCAAACAGAATACCTAAACAAACACTACACTATCTCTAACCTATTTAAAAATACTACCAGTTGCGCCTTGGAGTCAGTTGGTATTGCAACTGACAAATCGTGTGTCATGTTCTGTAACACGCAGCCGAGGTCGGCTACTATGTCACGCTCGGTGCCAACCCATTGCGGTAGCAGCTGGCTGATCAAG
>CAOKZL010003798.1:0-69555 GCA_948472985.1 Iguana delicatissima | reverse complement strand
ACACATTGGCCCAGTGTGCGGCTGCTGCTTAAAAGACAAATTCCATGTTCAGGATCAGTAGGAAAGGGATTGGAGATAAAGCTGGCAAGATCATAATGCCTTTATACAGATCCATAAAGTGACATTTGGAATACTATGTACAGCTCCAGTCACCACAGCTCAAAAAAAAAGGGGGGGGAGGGAGGAATATTATAGGACTGGATCAGATGTAATCAATGGCAATCAAAATGGCTGAAAGACTGAAACACCTTCTGTATGACGAAAGGTTATAGCATTTGGGATTGTTTAGTCTAAAAATAAGGATTAAGGAGACACATGAAAGAAGAGCATAAGCAATGTGTAGCATGGAGCGAGTGGATTGAGAAACAATTTTTTTTCTCTCTCTTTCATACTAGTAGAAGCTGAGGCCACCCAACAAACTGAACAAAGTTGAGCAGTGGGGAACGCAGGGCAGATGAAAGGAAGTCCTTCTTCATAGAAAGTATGGGTGAATTATTGGAATCTACAGTCACAAGGTGTAGTGATAGCTGCAAACTTGGATAATTTTAAAAGAGGATTAGACAAATTTATAGAAAATAATGCTAACAGTGCTAACAGATCCTATTGCAGGATCTGGTTGCCCATTGTAAAGAATGCTTGACTAGATCGGTCTTGATCGAGCAGCATTCTTCTTAGCATAGAGAGAAATAGTCTGCTCTGTATAACTTCTTACTGTGTTTTATTTATAACCCATGGCTGAAGAGCAGGAAGCAAATCTCCTCCAATGTTCTACATTGGCTACTTAATTACGTATAAGTAATGAACACCTTCTAGCCTGATTTCTCAAACGCACCTTATCAGCCAGCAGCCATACTGGGCAAAGGAGGTCTGTTCAACTGCTGATTGAGGCTGAAGAAGGATGACGTTTCTAGCCCCCTCCTGCCAGTAAGTGAGAGTTTGACAAGGAATTGTGATGAGAGCCAAGATTTACCTGAATGACGCCCCTTTTCAAATAGCAGCAAGACCCACTTGTTTGTAGTGGTATTCAAAAGCTGGTATGATGGGAGGCCATTATTTTACCTTCTGGCTGTTGAATGTGACTGTTTTATGTCTGTTTTTATATCTTACATATAAACTGCTCTGGGCTTAGAAAAAATGATATACAAATATTTTAAATGCAAGCATATATGTCATGCACATACATTTTAAAAAGCTGGAGTGGCCTCTCTTGTCCTCATAAGTGGTTTTACAGTTAAGAAAATAAGAGCTATTTTAATTGCATTCAAGTTTTTGTTATCTGTGGATTAAGAAAGGTTTTCACTCAAAGAGGACATGTGTTTGCATTTGGTGCCTGAAGGATAAAAGGATTTTTGTAAAATATTGGCTCTATTTATAGTCTTTGTAATAGAAGAGCTCAATGAATCCTGCGTTATGCCCATCAAAAAAGTATTAGAGAAGAACTGAGCTGGGCTGAATCTTTGACTGTTTAGAACACCATACTATTCTGTTTCAGCCTGGGGTATTAGGCTCAAAGGCTTCATGCATTCACTTGTCCTCTCATATTTGCAAAAAGTTGTAATTGCATGTCTGTCGCTTTGTAATCCTTTTTTACATCTTGTCATCAACAGAATTGTGTGACTCGTTTATATAAATTAAAACATATTACCTCATCCATTTTTCATCATTTCATAAGTCAAGCTCCTGAACCAAAGTGTGGGGGTGGCTAAGTGCCCATCTTCAGGATGCTCTTTTTCATTTCCCTTCCACCTAGCTTCTTATTCTTCATCCTCCAAAAAACCAGTCAGTCAGCATTTTGTGGCAACTGATACATTCACTCCCCACTGTGTGATTTGTAATCTCCTCGCCCCCGCATACACAAATATCCCACAAGCATTACCCCCCCCAAATATTTGTTGTTCTTCTGCGAGCCTTGCCTGATGCATGCATAGATAGCACTGTTTGAGTTACATAAGGAAAAACATGTAGAGAACTTAGTTTCTCAATAACATATCCTGTAAAATATCACAGATGAAAACTGGGACACATGCAGCCAGGCAATGTCAGAGTGTGGTCAAGGTGACAAAAGCTATTAATGAAGAAGAACACACAAGCTGCAAGAGGCTTCTGCAGTTTGCTTTTGCCACAGCCTACTGGGAAGGACAAGGTTCCGCCCCCTGCACTTCTCTCCTCCCTGCTGAGTTAATTGAGTGTAAACTACTTTTACACTTTAAACTCAGTTTGCAGCCTTTAAAGTAAGAAAAAGGACAAAGGGGATGACAGATGATGAACTGATATTGACCCTGTCAAATTGACACAGTTGGAGGATATGCTATAAACAAGTAAAATAATATTGCAGTTTGTGCAGGGGAAATGCATATCCTCCAACTGTCTCAGTTTGGCAGGGTCAATATCAGTTCATCATCTGTCATCCCATTTGTCTCCTGCTTTTAAAATGTCCCAGTTTGTCTCGCTTCTCACTTCTACCCAGTGATGTATTTTAGTCTTTTACTCCAAGTCTCAAGTCAAGTCTCAAGTCTCTACCTTCAAGTCTCAAGTCGAGTCTCAAATCCTTGCAAGATACTTTCAAGTCAAGTCTCGAATCTGGGAGCCAACTTTGCATCCTAACCTGTATTCCTGAATTTCTGGACAGAGTTGAATAAAGTCAGTTTTAACAATTTAAGTAGAGTCCACTTTTGTGATTTTGACATCTGCAGCTTTGAAAGTGAGAAATAGGATCCTTCTTACTTCCCATTTGCAAAACTTGCCTTCTGCTCTTAGGAAAAGCTTTAGAAAGGACATCCTATATGAAGAAGAGACAGGCTGCTGAGCAGACCTCAACCCCACCTCAAGCCCATTTGCTGTTCCCTCTGAGAAATGGGCCCACATTTGGGGCTTGAGACAGATTGTCATGTCACCAGTAAGTTGTAAGGTTTCTGAATGAATGTGTTATGTTACTGAACCAAGGGCACCAAGTCAGTCACTAAAAATATGCAAGTCTCAAGTTGAGTCAAGTCAGTGTGTAATTTTTGCCAAGTCAAGTCCAAGTCAAGTCACTCAAGTGACTTAAGTCTGACTTGAATCCGAGTCAATTGATTTGAGTCCACATCAGTGCTTCTACCCTTTGTCCTTTCCTTGCTTCAAAGGCTGCAAACTGAGTGCTATTGAAAAAAGTGATCTGTTGCTTCATTTGGGCTTATTACGCTTCTAGCTTTTGAGGAATGTGGGACAGCCTTCTTAAACATCATCCACCCCTTCCAAAGATATGTGGGCATCTGTTATTGAATAATATAGATAAAAGAGATATTCATGCTACCATAAGAAGAGTAAAACAGCTGGTTTCAGCACTCTGCAGCACATCTTTCTCTCCAACAGAGGCTTCACTTATATGACAGTAAGTGGCTCATTGGCAATACATAGGAGTTGATCATGTAAATCTTTCGTTATGCAGCTATAGGCACACTGAAGCTTATCTGGTCAGCTCAAATAATTTGTGGAATGAGTGCTTATCTTTTCTTAGCATTGACACCTGGCATCAGTCCTTGGCAAAGTGCATATTACAATCCACCTGCAATTGGTTAGACCTTTAAGAGCCCTGTCAGAGGAAAGAACTGATAAAACCACATCTTAGTATTCCTTGCCTAAGAAAACCTTATGAAATTCATGGGGTCACTATAAGTCAACAAGCAACTTAAAGGCACTTATCACACACTTCACCAGGATACACATATTCTTTTTAATCACACACTTCTTGATGATACCCATATTACTATTAATTGGATATATATGCTTGTTTTGGCTGGGACATTTATTTAATCTAAAAAAAACCCAGCTGAAACAGAACATCCTGGCATTTAAAAACAATTATATAGTAATACACTATCACAGTTCAGTGGAATGGTCAGATTAGCATATTTGACTACTGCCCTTGGGAAATAATCTGCCTAACAATTCTAAAGCTGTGTCCACAATTAGCTAACAGATACTTTGCAAAATGATGGGTGGCATCCCAGATGAAAAGAAATACAATCTGTGACCAGTGGCAGATGCTGCTTCTACGTCAAGAGCCACTGAAACTGCTCTGGATTTTAGTTCATACACTAAACTTGATCCCAAATCCAAGAAAAGCAATATCTTTATTGGCCAACCAAAATGCAGAAAATACATCATGCAAGCTTGTGAAGCTTTTTGAACCCAACAGAATAGTAACTTCTCTTGAGATCCTGATGCCCCTGTCTTGTGTGAGGCTAACTGTCAGTTTCTTAGGCAGAGAACACTAAATTTCTCAAGAAGTCCCTGTAAGTAGGTAAATAGGTAATAGGTAAAACTTGTCAATTGTAATCCAAGTGAGAGAGTTTTACCTTTGGTGGAGGTAAAAATCTCAAAGAATTAAGTCCCAGTCCATTGCTCCCTCTAGTTAAAGTTTCCCCTGTCATGGCAAAATTCAGCATCCTCAAGTCCAGCAAACATATTCAGGGGCAATTATGTTGACCATGTAGTGTAAGTACAACACCTTGGACAGCTCCTTTGAAGCTGACATTGAAAGCCAGCGTGAATTAACTGCCCCAATGACAGGGGTACCACCAGCTGCTCATGATTTGCTATTGCTGTTTCTTCACTACATGTGGTCTCTTTAGAATCATTCCATTCTTATAATGCAGCAGCATTTAATGACTGCAGAACTCATTGGCCCATTCTTCACAAAATAGAACAACAACGTAAGAGTTTGTACTATCATCTGATTTGGGCCTAATGAGACGTCATAACATACTCCATACCTTTAAGTCAGAAGAAGCAAAGATATTGCCTTCCCAGCTGGCTTTCAAGCTAAAACAGTCATGGATAAACAGACAGGGAGGGGTAGAAAACTATTCATTAAGGATTAAATCCCCATTAGTCTCATCCACTGAATCAATGGGAACTTGGTAAGTTTACCACATAAATTCCATTGATTTAATAGATCTACTCTCTTTGAGACTGGCAATTGGATTTAGGCCTAACAGTAATGTTGTTTTCTAGTTATCAGCACGAGTAACTGGAATTCCACAGTGTTGCAATCATTCCAACCACTGATGATGAATCTGCATATAGCTTTGCAACCACACATTACCAAGTTCAAAATATAGACTGAGATAATCTGTAAGCTAGCAAGTATGACACATAATTTGATCACAGTTTCTCTTTTGGTCCCAATTAGTCATTTCCAAAATCTGGTTCACATCATTTAGTAATACATTTCTGAATTTATCTTTAATTTCTGTGGCATGATTCAGCCAAAATTAAATTTCCTGGTAGTCCCTCTAGATATGTTGCAACAGTAGTCTAATTGTATTTTTTTCAGTTATACTGGTTCTATCAACTTTCCTGAATGGTTTTGAAAGTACTTTATGCTAAGCTTTCCTAATGATACTATTAATAGCATAAAGAATCTCCCAAATGCTGTTAGTGATGAGGAGTGAATTTGGAAAACACTAAAACCCAAGGTATTTGTGTCCTTTCTGAGGACAAAGCTCGGGCTAAGATTCTATTTGGAGCTGGTAAAACATAACATTCTGTAAATGGGAGTAACAACCCCAGAACTCACTTCAACAAAGACTGTCTGAGAACACACATACAAATAGGGAGACAACTGAAAATTTTCAACATATTCAACATATCATTGACTGTATAGAAAATACACAATAAGTGATATGTTTTGTGATGCAGTGGAAGGGGACAGAATGAATCCCAGCCACATCCAGCTACTACAGAGCAACTGAGCCAAAAACACTGCTCAAGGAGGTAGTGGATACCACTTTGAACAATGTCTAATTAAATATTTACACTGGCATCATCCCCAGTTACACTGACATAAGTAATCAAGAGGATTCTGTGTCAGCACACACTGTATTGCCATTTTGTTTCCAAATAACAAATAATTTTCTTCACTGTTACACTTAGCAAAAAGCCACTGTTCTGATGATCACAAGAGAAGGCTCACTTGCACTATTAAGAGTGCTGTCTTCTGAAGTTTGCCTTAGGAGCTGCTGTTCTCCTTGTAAGCCTGCTGAGCTACCTATGAAACCGGTAGGAAGCTCTGCAGCAGTTTTGTGATATCATGTGATTCATTTTCCATGTGTCTTTCCCAGCATCGGTACAAAGGAGGAGAGGGTAAATGTTTGTAGGGGTTAGATACATTTGCTTTTGCTGATTCACCATTGCATTTGTTCACTGGTTTGCTTATACCTTTGTTTGAAATTGATTTTTTATTTCACGAGGTTGCTGGGGTAATATTGAATTGTATGTTTTATACCATAAGCCAATTAGAAAAGACAACAATTGAGAAAGAAACAGTATGGGCCCCATACCAGGAGAAAGGTGGGATATGAATGAATAATTAAATAAATAAATATAAAATAAAAGCTGTCAAGAACTAATTAAATAAAATGAATAAGTTAATTGATTTGCCAGTCTTCCTCAAAGTTTCCTTCTTAAAACCTGTTTCCAAGGAGCAGTTAGCAACTTCTGAATTTTATATTCTTTGCCTTCAGTCCAACAGAGCAGCCACAGCTTAAGTTGCCCATTTTATAAAGCTGAAACCCTGCCAACCAGTTGTTTAGCACTGAAGGAGTAGTAGGGCATTTGAATCCAATCCCTTTGCCTCAAGAGAAGAAATTGTGTTAATTTTTACAGACAACATACACAGGCTTGGCTATTAGATTTCCCTGGAAGAAGGGTTATATGTGTAGCAAAATCCACTGCCCAGTTAGGAATAGGTATGAAAAGAGATGGACCTCACCAATTGTTTTAAGATTAATTAATGAATTATTATTATGAGTCTGTAAAAAGGTAAACCAGGATTTCAAGATGGCATGCCAGACAAGAAATGTAGTAACTAGACTGAGGAGGAAAAAAACCCCATACTATGCTGGCAGAAAATCTCCTACCCCAGTTTTAAAATTGGGTAACACATAATTTTCAAAGGCATAAAATTCTATGAGCACAATGAAGATAGAAAAGTTTAGGAAGGGATGCCACATGGAGGGAGGACAGGAAACTTTTTTTAAAAAGTGGGGGAAGGGATACTACAAATTGTTGCTCTTGTTGATAAGCTTGTTAAGCACCTAATGTTTTCTATATACTCTTTAAAACATGTTTTAAAGAACCACTTTTCAGAAGTCTTAGAAACCAAGCTTCTTCTGGGTTCACAAACTCTGTCACTACTGCATCCTGCTTCATGTGTAGCCTCCCTGAGAAATCCATGAAACTCCTCTTGACAGTTCTTGTCAAGGTAGATTTGTTATATACCTGAGGTGGGCAACACATTGGCCACATACTGTCCTCTGTTCATTTTCATGGTCCCTCTTCACCATGAAAAAAAAAATGGCCAAGGAAAGGAGAAGTGCACTCCTGGAAAATTCCAGGAAGTATAATTCTTCTTTAAAACAAAGTGAATTCCCCCTTGTGTGCCCGGTTTTAAGTCTGTTTTTTAAACCCCTATTTCTCTGAAAACAGAAATGGATTTCCATTCATTTCTGATTTCAGGAGGAAAGGATGACATGGCCCATGGCTGGTGGCAACAACGTTTCCAGGAGCCACTGAATCTTCCCGCTCTTCCCAGTAGACACAACATGCAGACATCCTCCACACATGGCATAAAATTTTTCACAACATTTTTTTGCCTTATATTACCATGCATTTCCTATTCCAATCGGTGCATTGCCTCTGTTGAATCCCTTTGGAGGTACTGCATAACCCTATAATGTATCTCTTGTTCTGGAAGTTCCAACAGAAAGTAGATTGTATCTTCTCCTCCTCCCCTCCCTCCATCACCCCACTGACCCCATAGCTTTTGGAATGGTGTTTACTGTCATCGGACAGCTGGCCTCCTTGACTCTGGCATCCATGGGGCTCTGGGTGTGCTCTGACAGCTTTCAGGCAGCTCTTTCCTGACTGGCAAAGTGTGTCGTCATGCCTGTGTTGCAGCTGTCTTTGGGATGAAGAAGCTACTTTTGGGGTGCCAGACAGTCTGCCTGCTTTGCAACGAGAGACTGCCTGGATCCTAAGTCGCTTTTTTGGATAGTGGAACTTTGCATTGAAGTTGGTGTTGTAAAGCAAAGAGGGGGAAAGGTTCTCTGAAGCTTATGGGTGCAATGATTTGAGTGAAACAATATGATTTCTTCCTGCTTACTAGAGCCTGGCAAGTTACACCCTCGTTTGCAGATGAGCAACACAATTTTTTAAAAAAAAAACAGTCAAAAACTGGTGCCAAGTATTTCTTTTTCTTCTCGAACAAAGGGCTTTTTTGGAGGGGGGATACCCAAAACATTCTGGTTTGTAAAGCACAGAGTACTGTCACTTATCAAATAGACACACTAGGAAATGTTTTAGGGTATAGGTGTGAATATTACCACTGAGGAATGCATTTACACAGCTGCAAAGTGGAGCAAATTGGCCTTCATTGCAACCTGACACCCAAGCACACTGTGAGTTATTTTTCTCACTTCAATTAGCACTGCTTGTTCAATGCAGACATGAATCGCAAGGAGACACAACATGCCTATCTCCATGTTCAGGTCCATCCTATTAGCCTGGTCAAGGCAGTAATAGCATCAGAATTACTCATTGGTTTGTTTGTTGCATTTGTGTCTATGAGAAGTCAGTAGACAAGATGCTTGGGAACAATAGCGCAGGGATAAATGTTGAAGTAAAGTCACTCATCAGGACAATTCCCCTAGCTATGCCCCCAGGGAGACTCCAAAACTTCAGGCAACTGCATTGCTCTCTACAACAGGTCAATTCCAGTATCTTTCATCTGCATAAGCAGTGCTCGATCTGTAGATCTCATGGATCTAACTACCCATTCAAGACCAAACCATTGGTCACAATTCAATATTGTTGCTGGGGAAATCCATTCTGCCCCACCACTAACTAGCATAAGATCCAAGGGAAAGCAGAGGTCTGAGGGACATGGCAAATGATGTCATCATCCCAGCTAATCAAAATGTGCCCTGAATTTGAGCCTACAATCCCTGATTCAGTTAGACCATCATCAGGACAGTCTTCCAACCAGGCCTCAGCCACACCCAGGCTTATTTTAGGCTTATTTTTTTCCACTGTATTTTCAGTGAATTCAAAATAGATGTATTCTGACCATCACCTGGGATGATTTAGTGTTCTTTTGTAATTTTATCATAATTATCATAATTATGTAATGGCTGAAATACTGCATTTGGGACAGTGGCATATAGCTATATCTCTGTAGCTACATCTCCCAGTGCTGTCCTCCTCAAACCCACCTTTTAAACCAAGCATCCTCCTCAAGATAGCCATTTCTATGTTGTTAGAGGGCTGAGTCACCAGTGGAGATGCAATCAGCTATTTTTCTGTAGGTGGACATGCTGCAACAGGCAACCACAAGAATCTCCAGGTGTCCTCAGCAGTTGTTAGACAGCTACTCCCAACTGTCCAACAATATGGAAATGGCCATGATTGGGTGGCTGAATCGTTTAAAAGGAGGGTTTGGGGGAATTTTGGTCATTCCATGGTTAATAAAGAATTCCAATCTCTGTAACAACGCCCCACACCCAAAAAAGAGTTTTGGTGGTGGAACTCTAATATGCACATCATAATTCATCAGCAGGATTCTGGCCATTGAATATTTGACTCTTGTTGGACGTGGTTTTGAAATCATCAGATATGAGTAGTTTTATAGATGTTTATAAATAAATAAATAATGAAAGAATAATTTGCTCACACACAATTAAACTTCAAAAAATTCTATAAATTTTGGTTTAAATTTTGATTTTAAGGTCATGTTTGAAAAACACTATGCTTTAAATTCTCTTAAACTGCTAAGCAGTTTTTCCTCAGTATCTTGCTGAACAAAGTAGCTGCTGGGAAATGTGAAACACAGTACTGGATCTCAAAAGCAGAGTAATGAAATTGGCAAGCAGGGGCTGAAGAACACATAGTTCCACCTCAACATACCACCACCCCCACATAAGATCTAGCAGATGAAAGAAATCAATTTAGTCTTCATTATAAAACACATAAAAGTAGCTATATTTACAATATTTGTCACAATCAAGTATCTGGTCTAACAGAAGAGAGATAAAGAATAGGAAAATTTCTGCAGGTCAGAGTGATGCAGGAGACAGTGTGGAAAAGCAAACAGGAAGTCTGCAGATAAACTAGCAATTACTCAGAATAGACAGGCCCTAACAATAGCTCAGTTGTTGTTGTGTTTTTTTTAATAGTTAGAAGGCTTTAGACCTGATTTACATTGAACAAGTAAATGCTTAAGTAGAAGTAAAACTCACTGAATTAACTGTACATCTTGTCCTAAATCAACAGGCACAAGACTATGGCCCTTTCTGCACAGCATCACTAAAACACATTAGCTGTGGGTTGTATTTGTTTCAGGGGCCATGATTCCACACAATGTCATAGTCATCCAGTAGCCATCCAGTACCATCTAGTAGCTGTCCCATCCACAAGCATAGCTAAAACACTGTATTTCAACTCTGGAGCCAGAGTTACACATTTTTATGCTACACATCTTTTAGATGCATTGGTAAGGCTCCAACACAGTAGCCCTTTTTGCATGGCATTTTCCATGTGAAAGGGCACCTGGAGCATCACACGATTGTGACGAGCGATCTGCACGATGCACTCATAATCACGCGATGCTCCAGGGGCTGGCAGGTGCCGATTGCACACCTTTTCATTTTCGGCTAGAAGCTGAAAATGGTGCATGATCAAGCATTGCTCCCAGGCCCCACGTGCACTTACCTGCCGTGCAGAGCTTCCGGAGTTGTGCCGGTCACGCTTCCTGCCCCAACGCAGCCTGGGAAACTCCCAGGCTGTGCTGCAGAAGGAAGAGGTGTGGCTCTCACGCGAGCAAGCAGCTCATGAGGAGCTGAAGCAGCAGGGACGCGAGAGGATCTCGCCGGAGGTTGCTTGTGCGATCCCCGCACCCCAGTGCCGGAAGAAGGTAAGGTGTGGAAAGGGCCAGTGTTTTCACCAAGAGAACTGCTTGAACAGTTCTGCTGAACTACTGAGCATGAACTTAGCAGCAGAACTGGAATGAGTATAATTCCTCTTCACCTGTGTATCCCACTATGCACCTTCTAAGCTTATTCCAGAGTCTCAGCTTGCTGTGCTGATTTGAGCATTGGATTATGATTCTGGAGACCAGTTTGATTCCCTGCTTGACTGTGGAAACCCACTGGGTGGCCTTGGGCAAATCATACTCTCTCAGTCTCACAGGAAGACAAAGACAAAAGCCTTCCTGAACAAATCTTACCAAGAAAACTCCCATGATAGGTTTGTCTTCTGGTTGTCATAAGTCTGAAATGACTTGAAGACACACCACCACAACAACAAATACTTCAAGGCAGATGTTCGGGGGATTCAAACAGCACAGTAATTTGGTACTAGTATGACACTGGATTTAGCTCTTCTCACTACAGCAGTGCAACATTACCCCTTTATCACAACACAAGTATAGCATGATTGCCCTAGAAACAACTCAGGAGTATTGATGAGATTATTGTGGAGCTTATTATTTCATTTTGACTTAACTTCATTTCCATTTTATGGAGGAAAAACTGAGGCAAAGAGCAGATTTCATAAAAAGAAGCTTCGAACACAGTGTTGCATGAAGATTGGTGTTATAGGTCTTCACGTCCTCCATCAGCAGACAAGAGACAGTCCTGATGCCTCTTTTGGAAGATTATACTCACTGGGCACTTAATTTCATGAGCATTGCATTGTTCTAAGGACCAGGCAAAGACAAAGGATCCCTCTTTGTACAGTAAGAGTGAAATCTTTGTCTTTCCTCCAAGGGTAGAGTGTGTCTGCCTTCTTTTGCTAAGGATATTTACTTTTGCTAAAGCCACTGATTTCATGGGGCCTTAACAGCTGGCTCTGATAATGGGCTTTAATTGAACAGGTTTGCTGTACTTCCCTCTTCTCTATTAGAGCGATTATTCACATTGCATGAGTTTTGCATACCAGAAGGAGAAATACATGAAAATTTAAGAGTGCTGGCTAAGAAGAGCAACACGTCGTTCATTGTTTAAACCAGCAGCCAGTTGTTTTGGCATTTGAGCATGGTATTCACAGAGCATTAGGCCAACATTAAGAGTGTTGCTTTAATCCACAGCTTGTTGCCAGGTGGCATAGGAATTAATCTTCTACTTCACCCGTAGTATTAGCTGTGGCATTTTTAAAGGCTTGTAGACCAGGAAGGCAAGCTAGAAAAAATGTCTGCTTGTTCTCTAGTTTTGTGACACTGTGGTGAGAGTGGTTTTCAGGATTTTGTGGGACAATTTGCCCACTGTGGCATCTCAGTTATGGAACACTCCTTAGAGGCCTAAATGGCACTGAAGTTGCTGACCATTTCCAGCCCCAAGCGAAAACGTGGTTGTTGACTAAAGCTCTTGGGGCCTAATTGACTGTGGACACAAATCCACCCATGTGTATGGTTTTAATTTAATTTAGATTAAATTTTAGATTTTAATTTAGATTAATTTAACCAGTTTCAACCTGTCTTCTTTTAACTTATTAAACTGTTTAACCAGTTCTTATGTTGTTGTTTGCTGTCAAGTCGACTTCAACTTGTGGTGACTCTATTAATGGGAGACTTCCAAGAGCCCCAATCATCAACAGTCCTGTTCTGATCCTATAACCTCAGGGCCATGGCTTCCTTAATTGAGTCTTTCCACCTGTAATGCGGTCTTCCTCTTTTCCAACTGCATCTCACTTTGTTGAATCTTTTGTTTTGTATGTTTTTAGTCTTCCAAAAATTTGTTCTAATTGTTTACACTGTTTTAAACTGATGTTATTGCATGCCACTCTAGTATCTTCAGGTATAACTTCATTTCTTGTGCTATGTAGCCATCACTTTTAAAATCAGTGTTATAGCTACTTTCCTCCTAGTAGAAAAGTAACCAAGAAAATACCTTTGTTAAATACCATTTTTGTCTTGCTGCTTGGATCATTATCCTTGCCATTGGCATCAGTATCATCATCATTACCACTGCTAATATGCAAAAGGGGAAATCTTGGGTGCTCTCAGGCGTTGCTGCCCATAGCTGGTCCTGAGTTGTTCTGCCGTTTTAGTGCTATGTAGCCATGCATATGTTGGCTTATTGTACTATGAGGCTTTTCATTCTTTTCACGGAGTACAGTAGATATACAAAAAGGTTGTTTGGGGGGGATACTTTCTTGATGTGCCATTTCTGCCTTTTCTTCTCAATGACATACTTTTTTAATAAAATGCAAAGTGTTCTAATAAAAAACATGTGGATCCAGGCAAACTGTTATGCCATTCTATATCCTGGCTGTGTGTATTTATTTGTAATGTTGCATTAGTTTTCTTAGTTTTTTTTTCACTCCAGAGGCCAGTACCTCATAGCATTTAGAGTATTAAATAACTATTTAAAGGAAATACAAAATTTGCTTAAATTTAAATTTAACAGTAACTAACTGACTTTCGGGTTCTGGGATTGTCACTAATTATTTTTTAAATGTAATTTTCTGAGCTCTGAGTAGGTATGCTAGAATGTGGACTAATTTTCAGTTTAGGGGAGATATGCCTGAATGGAAGCCCTGGTTTTTATGTCTGGATCTCATTCTCTGGATCACAAATGCCCTAAGCTGCGTTGCTACCTGCTGTAAAGCAGCAAATGGATCCCCCGCTGCAGTTAAAATGCATAGTATCCAAAGCCAGAATATCGAAAGCTATTTTGGAGTGTGAGGAAAAATAATTTTTTAAAAAAATAAATAACAATTTTCTGTCCTTTCATGACATCCAAAACCAGCTATCTGAAGGAACTACCTCACTGTCACTAAGAACAGAGACAGTGTTGGGTGCACAGAAATATTTCATCTTCTTGCTCAAACTGGGTATATTTGTTCATACCTGCAAGTCCTTAGGTCCTACAGAGATATGCAGCCTGCTTGCTTGTCTGCCTGCTTAACCAAGTGGACTCCATGGCTCAGAATACTTTGACCGGCATGCCAGCCCTGACCTTTTCTGGACAGGGATAACATAGTCACAGTACTTCATACACTAGTGACTTCCTGATTAGACTGTTGTAATGTACCCTATGTGGAACTACCCTTGAAGATGACTTGGAAGCTTCAGATAGTCCAAAATGCATCAGCAGTTTTGTTAACCAGAGTGTCATACAGATAACACATAACACTAGCCTTAAAGGAGTGGCACTGGCTGGCAGTTTACTTCCAGTCTAAATTCAAGGTGATAATGATGTTATTCAAATCCCTAAATTGATTGGTACCTTGATGCCTGAAGAAGCATCTCTCTCTCTCTCTCTGTATGTATGTATGTGTGTGTGTGTGTGTGTATGTGTGTGTGTGTGTGTGTGTGTATACACACACATATATATCTTCCCTAATCTGATGGGGACCTCTGCTGCATCCCACCAGTGAGAATAAGCTATCATTAAGCAACATGGGAGAGAGACTTTTCTGCTGTGATGCTCTGGTTATGGAACATCCTCCCCTTGAAGCTGGCACCAACACTAGTCTCTTTTAGGTGCCAAATTAAAACCTGGCTTTTTGTTAAAACTTTTGGGACTGAATCTTCTTTTTTTTTAAAAAAAAAAAAAAGGATACATGTAGAGGGGTTCAACTGTTTTAATCTGGCGATTTATTGAATATGTTTTTCCCCTATTTGATTTTTTCTGTATTTATCTGGAATTGTTTTAAACACTTTGGCCATTTCTGCACAACAGGGCCGAGCTGCTTCTGAGATAGGATGGCAGCAGTCAGCAGGTTGTGTTTCCACATGGCATCATTGCCAGCCTGCTGCCATTCCATCCCCATGCATCACGCTCATGCAGTTTTCGTAAAATGGAAAAGTGGATGTTTTGCGCCTGCGATCACACAGCACTCCCATTGCTCCCAGCTGTGCAGAAGCCATGGAAGCACAACGGCGATGCTTCCTTCCACAGCGCAGCAATAGAAAGTGCCCAGCTGCGCTGCGGAAGGAAGAGGCGGCACCAGTGCACTTCATTCCACACGGATGAGGCAGGTGCAGAGGAGAGTGTTGCTGATGCACTCCCTTCAGGACCCAGAACTGCAGCACAATGACACAGAAGAGTGTCATCATGCAGAAGTGACCTTTTTCTTCTTTTTCTTGGATCCCATTGTGGGAGAAAAGACAGCAGGTATATACAATAAACAAACAAATAATCATATGCCACCCTGAAATCTCATAATAGGGGGAGAGATAGAAATATTTTAATAAATACAATAAATTATAATACAATAAATATATTGTACAGTGAATATCATAAACCCCCTGAAATATGTTATTTAGGAGTCATTCGTGTCCAGAAACAGCAAAAGTCAGCTTACCTGTACATTATTTAGGTGTTATTCTAACATCAATATATCACTGAATAGGCGAGAAAGAGAGAGAGAGAGAGAGATTACTGGTACTTATTTATTTCTTAGATTATGAGTATAAAATGAGTGGCAAGCCTTTCTGAATCCTACATACAACATGTGCAACTGAAAAGAATAAGAACATACAAAGGAATCTCACAGAATCTTTGAGACTGAGACAAATTTTTAGCATAAGCTTTTGTGGAGTCCATCACTGCATTTGATTAATTGAACTGGAGTTCATGGAAGCTTGTGTTAAAAATGTCTTTTCCTCAGTCTCAGAGGTGCTGCAGGATTCTTTTATATCTTTTTATGCTAAAGCAAAGTAACATAAATATGTCTTTGAATGCAACTAAATAGTGATAACATTTCAGCTGGGGGTAAAGGAGAAAACTTAAGAACCTAACAGTTTGCATTAGAAACAGTGATTGGATAGTCTGGACAGATTCCTGCATAGACCAGTTGAAATCCATGCAAGTATGCCTTGTATAAAATTGCCAATATTTTGCTTTTTTTCCCCCAGGCATAATAGCAATGGTCACCTTTAAAGTCCTTCCATGCATTGCCCTCTCCTTCTTATTTGTGTATCTCTTTCCTATCTGGAGCTATGTGGGCGTACACATGGCTGCACTTGTACCATTGTTAAGTGTGTGTTTGCCTGTGCAAATGTTTGCAAGCATGCATAGTACCATCTCTGACCCATTGCTCAATGCCTGTTGGAAAATGCAGTCCTCAGGAGGAAAAACAACTGTATAACCTAATGTAAATTCTGAAGAAGTAATGCATGAAAATGAAAGTCATGTCAGTAATTTCATGCTGTGCTAGGCTCCCAACTGAAATGTTAATTGTAACTGTGATTTTTTCACATAAGTCTTGTGCAAGAAAACCTACTGTTAAATTGCTTGTCCCTTCTGTATCTAACCCTTAATATACTTAAACCTCAACATGATAGTAGGGGAAAACTTTTTTACTTGCTACATGGCTACATTTCCAGAGCATGTAATGAGACTGAAGCAATGTGCCAAGTCATAGGAGTTGGTAACACCTGCTTGTTTGTTTATTCAAATGATTCGCTGACTGGATGTCCAAATGACCTCTCCCTGAGGCATCCCTACTTTGCACAAGTCCAAACATATGGCCCATAAGAATTAGCGGACTTCTCAAAATAGCCACTTCATAATGGCCTTATGACCTGCCCCTTCCTGTCAGCGTCTCAGAGTGGGGAATGATGAAACATAGTATATTGTTTAGATGCATGCCACTTGCATTCATGTGACCAAAGTCTTCCCAGGAAGGTCACTTTCATTTCATTCCCTGAGACCATTTCCGCACTACACTATTATAGTGCAATTATTCCACTTTCAACATCCTGTGAAATCCTGGAATTTGCAGTTTAGGGAAGGACATTTAGAATTCTCAGCCTCACTAAACTGCAAGCCCCAGAATTCCATAGGATGTTGAAAGTGAAATAATAGCACTATAACGGTGTAGGGAGGAAAGGCTCTTAGTCATGTTGGTATTTACATTTTGTGGTAGGAGGTACTGTTACCACAACCATCGATCTTTCTTATCTAGCTTTTATAGCCTTGTTCAGAGCTGAGATAGAGACAATAGGTAAAGGTGGTTTGAAGAGACTTAACATAAAGTTTATGCTCAGTGACTATGAGAATGTTGAAGTGACAAGAAACCCAACAAGACCAGTTGCAAAGCCGTTTGGTGCTAGGGCCCTCTCACACTAAAGAATTATAGCATTATGATTCCACTCAAAATATCATGGCTGTAGCCTATGAAATCCTAGTGTTAGTAGCTTAGGGAGGCACTAGAGCTTTCTGACTGAGAATTCTATATATCCTTTCCTAAATTGTAAACTCCTACATTTCAACTGTGCCAGTTAAAGAGAAATCACTGTGCTATAACTGTGTAGTATGAAAGGGCTTTACTCCAGGACTCTGAAATTAGGAGAGATGTTGTGAAGCATTCATGAATCATGTTGTATCTCCACCTGCTTGCTCCAGGTGCCTATCAAATCATTGGTTTCATTGGTTATGCACAAAATAAAATTACTCCTATCACTAAACCTCTCCCTTTAAAAAAAAAAGGATACAATGCTACAAATGCTACTCCTCTTACTGTTGTTACTATGACACTGTTGCTGTACCGCTGAATACTGCAGTCCCTTGCTTTGTAGATCAATTAAAAAAAAAGCCTGTCCTGCCTTTGACAAATTATCATGACTGACATTTATAGAAATGACTGTTCTTGCAGCCTTTCAAACTGTTAAGCTTCCCAGTATCTCTTGTGATATTTTAACCTTTTGTACCATCCATCAGAATTTTCACAATAAAGCCATTCATGCCAAAATGTGTTTTATATTACTCTCTCTCTCTCTCTCTCTTTGTTTGTGTGTGGGTGTGGGTGGATGTGGATGAACACAGGAGCCACTGTCTCCATTCTTTGGATATTTTAATCCCTTCATGCCAAAATAATCTTTATACTCTCAAGATAAAAACATATGCGTGAGAAAACTGTTTATACAGTTGTATAGCGTGATCACAAAATAGTAGTAGTAGTAGTAGCAGCAGCGATGGTGGTAGTAGTGATGGTGGTGATGATGAATTGCAGAAGTAGTTAGCTGTTAACTGAAGAGACTATCAATATAAAAGAAATAAGCCTTCTATTGGATTTTTGTCTTATCCATTTTTTTAAAGAAAGTCGTCATTCTATGACATTCTATAAAGTAAATAGATTAATCTGTCATTCATAGGCCATTCCTTTTCCTTTGTGTGTCACATCTTATTTAGATTGTAAGCCTGAGGGCAGGGAACTGTCAAATTTGTAACTTGTAAGCCATTCTTAGAGCTTTTGTTGCTAAAGTGTGGGGTATAAATTATCTAAATAAATAAAAAAAGAAATGCACATGCTGGCTTGCCACATGGGCTCTTCTAGAAACATTGGACTGCAAGATTTGTAATTCATGGCTAGGCTGGCTGTTGTAGTACAAGAAACGTGGAAAGCATCAGGTTGGGAAAGCTTGGTCCAGTATCTTGGACACTTCTGGATTGAATATTGCTTCTTTATCTTCAACAAACAGCCATGCTTAACAACTCTCTTCAACAAGTGTAATTGGAGAGTTAAGCTATAGCTTCCTCCAGCCTTTGACATCACATCATCAGCTACTCAATTCATTTCTCACTAAATCGAGACAGGTTGCATGTTAAGTTGTTTTTTTTCAGAGATGGCAATCAATATAAAATACTGTGACCCTGTGTTGGTTAGGAGCAGATCACTATATGAGCATAGTGATCAAGATCCAATAGAGTGTTGTCAGAGAAGAAGCTCTTTATGCCTTCCCAGTTCCTTTCCTGTGTGTACAACACCAGCTGGGGGACTCCAGGTCACAGCTCCATCTCCTCAGCTACCAATCAGCTGTAGGTGTGTATGATTGTATGTGTCTAAGTACATTCTGGTTCTTGCAATTCCAGGAAGATGGAATGGCCCCCACATCCAGCACCAAGGTGCTACTTCTCCAAGTGCTCAAGAAAAACTCTACCCTCCCAAGGCTAATTTCAAATCTTTCAGTGCAAATGTGGAGTACAAAGTCTAGTGCCCATCTCTTCTAAGGGAAAAGCTCTTGGAGAGGCTCCACAAACTGTCATCCAAATCTTCTCATGTAAGATGTTAAATGAATCTCTCTGTTCGTGATCATCACTGATAAAAGAAAATGGGGCATCTATAATATGGTAAATGAGTGATGTGGGAGGGGATCTCGCTGTTATTGCAGATCACTGATCAGAAATAACAAGAGAGTTCTTCCAGGTGGTGATTGGAAGCTGTGCATGGAGGAGGGGGAAATCCTGTTGTCCTCTTTGACCAATTATTACAGACAAAAATTAGATCCCCTTGAATGCCACTGTCACTTCCAATTAGTAAAGGATGAAAATATCCCTATTCCAGAAGGCAGGGCTTGGAGGAGAGGAAGGAGCTGGGAAGAGCTTCCTCTGCTGACCAAGTGAAGAACTACAACAGGTAAGATAAGCTCCAAAGGGCTGACATTCCAGGGCAAATTGCCAACTTTCCTTGGCAAAGAAAGAGAAATGAAGGAGAAGGGAGAAAGCTGGGGTGGGTGTCAACTGTACTCTCTTAGGCCTGGCTTTTCTATTATAGAGTAGAAAGGGGGACATTCATCCTGAAAAGTGAGCCTAGAGTACTCTGGGTGAGACTCATCCTCAGGAGATTCAGGACCTAAAAGAAAGAAAGAAATCTTTCTTCATACATCATATAATTAATTAAGGGAAATGCATTTAGTAATAATATAATTAGTAATATAAACAATTATTTTTATAAAAGTAGTGGACATTTTGAATACTATTTTTTCTAGAACGCTATTGCTGCTACCCCCAAGTAGGAACCTTGGGCTGTTTTAGGGAACCAATTTACATTTTCCGGAGCCTGTTGCAAGCCAAAGCCTGACAGAAAAAAAAAGTATTTTTATGATGTCATTTTTTAAGAGTGGAAATGCCCAGATGTGAACAACTGGTTTAAACCCCACTCCAACCACTTATTTTTGGCAAAGCGAGACTACAGACTTTGCTTTACAGGATAATCATGCATCCCAGAGATTTCATCCCATCTCCAAGTTTTTTTTTGTTTTTGAGAGGGGGTTGTCTAATTGGAACTGTCCAAGGTTGCGGGGTTCATGAAGATAGGAAGGGGGAATAAGTTGTCCACTCCTGGTTTAAATGTTAACAAAGCTGAGGGAATGTCATCCCTGAATTTTTTCTTCTTGGTGGTAGTTATAGGCTCTGGAACTTCTTCCATAGAGAGGATAGAAGGGGTCCCTTCCTTGCTCTTTTTCAGTCAGCAGATAAAGACTGATTTATTCTGACAGGGGTCATTTCCTCACTAGACTGTTATAGTGCTATTATTCCACTTTCAACATCCTATGGAATCCTAGGGTTTGCAATTTAGGGAGGGGCCCTTGCACTATAACAGTCTAATGCAGTAATGGCCAGGGTTTAAAAAAAAAAACTGAAGGGCTTTTTAAATAAAGGGTTTTAGAAGGTGCTGTGTTGTTTTTGTTGACTTCTTTTGTTTATACTGCACTTTATCTTTTTTATGTGTTTGCTTTATTTTTTTTTTAAATTGGGAAGAGTTTAATTCTGTTTTAATGTTGACTTTTGTATGTGTTTAGCTATGTCATAGGGAATTTTTAAAACTGTAATCCACCAGGAGCCCTAGTCTGGGGCATAAAGATGGGGGCATAAATAAATATTTTATTGTCTAATCTCTACAATAGGCCCTCCACATTTGTGGGTTTAATGTTCGTGGATTTGATTATTTGTGAGTTTCTCCTGTCTCTCCACCTCAGGTGCTTCTTTTCTGGGGGAACTTTCCTTTTCAGTGGTTCCAATCAGGCCACACAGCCCTTTGAAAACCTGCCTCTGCTCCTGCTCCTCTTGCTCCACCAGCCACTGTGTGGCCAGCTACGAACAGCTTACAGTCAGTTTCTCAGCCGCCACAAACCCTCTCCTAATGCACTTTCACACTTAAGGAAGGAGATGGGCAAGACAAAGAAACTACAGAGGCACCATACTGACCCAGTCCCCTTTGCCTCTCCTTTCCCTGACCTGGTTTGGCCCCCTTCCCTTAGACACACACATTTTTATGTTTGTGGTTTTTCCACGTATGCAAGGTCCCACCCCTCTAGTGAATGTGGAAGGCCAGATATATTTGTAGCATGACAGTCCTAGGTGCATATTGAATTGTGCATTTTGAAGTTCAAAAAATGAGATAAATGAGTCAAACTGGCATGCAGTGCAATCATATCCATATCAACATCAGTCTCACTGTGTCCATGGGGTCTTGGTTCCAGGTAAGGGTTATGAAATGCAAATGATTCATTGTTTATTACTTGTAGAGCGTTGCTTTCAAAACACAATCTCACCTTACAGTTCACACACAGCTTTATTATGTAAATGTACCCTTGAGTTTTAGGGTTGCCAGATCACACAGCCTGACCCCTCTTCTCCAGTCTACAGACACGAAGAAGCTATCTCACTGCAAGAAAATTGCCTTGAAAATGTTTGTCTACGTATCTTCCTCATGTGCTATACATGGTGTTTTTGCTTTCAGTGGCATACTCTGAGCAATTGTACTTGATGTTTCATGTATCCTGCTTAATGGCATCACTGGGACTACTCCTACTAACATTAACCTAGTCAACATCACCAAGGCCTGTTCCCTGCAACCTCACAAGTCCCCAAATCTCAGATTTGGGCCCTCAATTTCCAAGGCTTGGGATAGTCCTGACCTGGCACCCCTATCCTAAATCTAATTCTTAGTCCCAACTAGAGTAGAACTGTAGAGCTGACATTTATGTAAGTTCCAGTTTTTCAAGGGGTCTACTCTTATTTGAAGTAACAATTGGATTTGGGCCTCTGTGGCCCTTTCCACAGCTTACCTGTTTTTGGCGCTGGGGTGTGGGGATCACACGAGCAGCCTCTGGTGAGAGGTTCTCGCATCCCAGTTCCTTCAGCTCCACAGCTGCTGCCTGCTCGCGCAAGAGCCCCTCCTTTTCCTTCCGCAGGATTTTCCCAGGCTGCGCTGGGGCAGGAAGCTCGAGCACCACAGCTCTGGAGCTCCGCACACACAGCAAGTGTGCATGGGGCCTCAGAGTGATGTGCGATCATGCACCATTTTCGGCTCACAGCCGAAAATGAAAAGGTGTGCGATTGACACCTGTCAGACCCTAGAGCATTGCGCGATTGCAAATGCGTTGTGTGGATCACTCCTCGAAGTCGCACGATGCTTGAGGGGCCCTTTCGCATGGCAAATGCCATGCGAAAGAGGCCTGTGAAATAAGAAACCAGATCTGATGCAAGGGAATGTTTTTAATTTATGAAGTAAGGGGTGGGCTCACCATTGATCCATCTTTTTGTAATATTCCCATGGAAAGGCATCACATTATTTTGAGGGGCAGTGTGTTAGGCATTTATTTCTAAATGGAAAGTAGAGAGGAGTTTATGAAAGAATTCACCATCTTTTCCAATTCCAATACTGGCTATAATTTGTACCAGTGTTCCTGTATGCTCCTAGATGTTAAAAATATAGGACAGAGGACAAAAGATTTTTTTTTAAAAAAAAATTCTCATTGTCTCTCTTTCGCTCTCTGTCTTTTGCAGCTTCCTCTTCAGGTCCTCATTGCTGCCCACGATTCTGTATGTCCTTCATCAATCTTGGACTTAGTTACAGATGGAAAATATTAGCTCTGGTTTACAAAACATGGCCCAGTTTCCTTTAGCATACCACAGGTTGGACAAATCTGTCATTTGAGCACAGCGTCTATTCTGCAGCCAATTTTGTAATCTACAAGCAATGTGATCCTAAGCAAGGAATCCTGGGTTAGCAGCCAAGCTTGGAAAATCCCTGTTTAGCACAATTGCTGCCAAAACGATCACACTTGATAGTTGTAATCTTCATTTCAGTTTTGGTGAAACTTCTCCACTGTCCATATGGATACTGCTCATTTCTATGTTCAGCTTGTAATCATTGTAAGACAGATTCAAAAACCCTGTGTCTTTATAGGAGTCATCAGTGATAAACTGTAGTGCCCAGTCTGCCTTTAATTTGGCTATATTTGTTCTTTTTTCTTTTCTTTTCTTTCTTTTATGAAAAAAAAATTCAAACCATTCATTCATTCATTCATTCATTTGAAAATAAATGTATCATCTCCCAGACCACAAAAGCTCCCCAGGCAATGAACAAATAAAAAAAAACCTAAAACAACACAAAGATAATTTTTAAAAAATATTAAAAGACTCTCTAACAACTCCAAAAAGCAGTCTAACAACAGCTCTAGAATCTAGTTTTGAAACAGTTACAACAGCAATGTCAAACACTGAATGTCATGAAGAATAGATTAGGGGTAGATTTCAGGGTGGGCTAGGGCTAGGGCTAGGGCAGTGCTAGACAATGTAACTATTTAAAGAGCACAGCCAGCGTGCCTAGAAATTTTATCTAGGCATCTCCACAGGGCCAGCCCAAGGTATTTTGGTGTTCAAGGCAGAGAAGCAAGTGGTCCATGCAGAGAAGCAAGTGGTCCACACACACAGTATATGAAGTCATGCAGAGTATTTTGGCACATGGTAGAAAATCCCAGATATCCCTCCCTCTTCCCCAGTAGCTACCTCACTCTGCCTAGCAATAAGACTGGCCAAGAGTCTCTGGATTTAACCTTCCAATTGTGTTAGGTTCCTAGAATTTAAGTAGTGCTTCCAAGATCTAGAGATCATGTGCCTGAGCCATGGGCTCTGCAGACACTTCTACCTTTTGATTTGTGGTTGGTTGTAGCACACTGTATTACAGTGGGTATGATAAAGTGACAGACTGCATGTGATCTGTGAGGTCACATTCTCTTTTTCATTTGGAATCCTACCCCATAGATAGAATTCTATTAGAAGTTTAAAATGAGGCCATTGCAACTCAATAAGAATTCTGCCACCCCAACAGAATTTTTTCTTTGGTCCTGCAGTTTCTATAATTGCAGTAACTTGAAACTTCATTTGAAGAGAGACACAACCTATACCTGCAAAGAAAATGGGGCAGAAACAAGTACTGAAGTGGAGAGAACACAGTGAACAGAAGAGTTCTAGGTATAAACGATTGTCAGTGCCTCACTTTCTGCAGTGCTAAAGCAATAGCCTCATTTTGCTCCCCCCATAGGCCTCATATAGTTTGTTACAGCCTATTATCTTTTTTCAGTTACAATTCCAAGCCCAAGTAGAATTCTATCCAAAGCCTATTATGTTTTTGAGCAGAATGCCCACCTCTTAGACAGAAATCTTTCTTAGCCCTCCTATCCAATTATGTTTTAAACAGAGATATCAGCCAGTGAAGCTCTCCGCTTGCGCCAAAAAAACACCCACTCCTCAAAAAAGTCCTAGAATCAGCATTTCTTCTCCCTTAAGATTTTTTAAAAGTGGCAGAACTGTATCTGCTATTTTGATTTGAATGGTTAGACTATTACAACACGTACAATGCTATTGTTTTCTCCAAGAAAATTAATTTAGGATTGAGAATTCTGTCCAAAGACCAGCTTAGACTAAATACCCTGTGTACTAAATTTGTTTCCATCCAGCTCCAGTTATTGTTATATAAATGAACAATGGTTTTGTTTCCTCTCAGATACATGAGGCTTTTAATTGTTTGGAATTCCATATGCTTTGCAGGTGTGAAAAGTCCCTGTGGCTTCATTTGTGCGTGCAGTATACATTTCAGGATTAAAGCTGTACTAATTACAGAGGCATAAATTACATTTTTCCCTGATTCTTTTTTTTTTTAACTGCTTTGGTTTTATGTAACATCGTTACTGCTGACATTTTAGACACTCAGATTTTGAGTTGTTGGGGTGGGGTTAACAAAAAATTTACCAGACTTGCTGTTTTCTCCTCCTATAATTGCTTCTGTCAGACAGTCTTTTACATTGTTTTGATTCCTCAAAAAGTAAAAGGGTGAACTGATATATTACAATTAGCATTGTAAAAAGAAACCAGAAAACATAATGAGATACCTCTGAATGTTTTTTTCAAAGCAGTACTTTAGTGAAAATGCATTTGTCTGAGTCAAAAACAAAGGTGACGACAATAGTACGTGAAAATGTGAAATACTTTCACTCTTAGTTTTGTTGCATTACTCTGACTCCCATCTGTATTTTCATCTCATCAGCTTATGAGGCCCTTTTAATAACTTTTGCATACAAATTTATATGCACTTTCCTAACGTATGTATTATCATATACATTTTACTCTTTTCTAAAGCGCGCTTGCATAATTTTTTTCAAGTATATGCACTTTTTTCAAGTATATGCCTTTCTTTAAAAATGTATACCTGTTTTATGTCCATTTTTATTTCTCCAACATGTGCTTATAAACCCGAGAAATGTGTGAATTTTCAAGGTAAGGTGCTCTCTGTCTTGCAGCAAGTCTCAATGGTACAAAATGGACAGTTTAATAGAGAATTTTGAGTCCAATGTAATTGTGACCCATCTCTATTTGCAATGTCACTTTTTCAGCTCACTTCTACAAACTGCTGTGCTCAAGTAGCTCACGGGATCAACTTATAAGCCCTGGGGTAACACAGGGACCAAAGGCATATTTGATTCTGTTATACTGATGCTAGGCTCTAAGTCCAGCTTAGGTGTGGGGTCAAGTTCAACAATATTTTGGGGACACTTTCCCAACATTCCTACTTTCCTCATCCATGCTTTAACCATGCTAAAGATGCATTTTCCGAGAGTAAACTGAGCTAGTGATGCCCCTCTCCAAATAAGGAATGGAAAGAATACTCGTTGTTATTCATTTCCTGGATGAAAAATGGGTCTCCCAACACATGGAAAAACCAGTCATAGAGTCATAAAGTTGGAAGAGACATAAGGGCCATTGAGTCCAACCTCCTGCCATGCAGGAATACACCATCAAAGCATTTCTGACAGATGGCCATCCAGGCTCTGATTAAAAACCTCCAAAGAAGGAGACTCCAGCACACTCTTACCATCAGGAAGTTCTTCGTAATGTTTAGATGGAATCTCTTTTCCTGAAGTTTGAAGCCACTGTTCCATGTCCTAGATTCTGGAACAGCTGAAAACAGGCTTGCTCCATCCTCCATATGACACCACTTTGAATATTTAAACATAGCTATCATATTACCTCTTAACCTTCTCTTCTCCAGGATAAACATACCCAGCTCCCTAAGCTGCTCTTCATTGGGCACAGTTTCAGTCAGATAAAACAACACAGTGCTGGGAATTTTTTCCAGTTTTCACTCACTGAAGTGTTTAAGGAAGTTATTGCATGCAGAAGACAGACAGACAGAAAAACACTTTCTGGCTATCCATATGAAGGGTTTTTGTGCCAGATTAGAAATACAAAAATATGAAGATTGGAAAAATAGATAGATAGATAGATAGATAGATAGATAGATAGATAGATAGAGCACAAAAATGCAAAAATTTTCACAGAAAGTTGTGTATATTTCTGCACAGAATGATTGTCTCACACACTTGGAAATATATGAGTACCAGGAAAGAACAGCACAGAAATAGTTGTTTTCTTCTGCAATAGAGAAAAAAGTTTGCAAATTATTCATCCTTTCAAATATATGTGGAATCTTTTTGGAAGTAGAGACCTGTGCAACCATATGTATACTGGTAGCTATGTGCCTCTGGGGGGCCACAGAGGTAGAAATAGGTGGTCAGGGTTCCCTGGTGTGATCCCTCTTTCCATTCATTGTCTGCTCTGTTGCTTCTTTACCTATAGACTAATATTCTTGTCCTTGGTTTCACTCTCCCGCCTTCCCCCCTTTCTCTTTCTCTTACTCTTACTCTTGTATCCAATGGTAGTAGACTTCATCTTTTATCTTACCCAGATGTGTAGGTCACACTAATTAATCTCTCACTTCACAGAAGACAACTTTTGTTGATGACACCAAATGCTCAATCAGGTGAGGGCTGTCCTATCTCAATCTGGACAGCAAACCAGAGGTTGTGGCTGCACAAGCTGATAACCAGGAGATAACACAGGCAAAGTGACAAACAGAAGAACAGAACAGCTCAAAATCAGTCACTTCCTTTTACTCATTAAGCAAATGCACAAACAGGGTCCAACAGAATCCAAAGGCAGAACAAAATAAGTCCAAAATCAACACAAATACAACTGGCAAGCATGAAGGTCAGATAAGTTCTGACAACTCCTGGAGGGGAAAGGCAGTGTCTATATAGGTCAGCAGCTTAATGCAGCTGCTGCCTAACTAATTGCTGTCTCCTGTAAATCCTTTGAGACCAGTGCAAGTTCTCTCTTTACTCTCAGCAAAGATAGGTATAGGTCAGTTGTCTTCAGTATTTGAAAGGGCAGGACTCTCTGCTGGAGCTGGCACTGCATTCTGTTCTGTCTCTGGGATTTGTGGTTCTGTAATCTCCTCCTGTTCAGCAGATCCTGGCATGTCCACTGTTTCAATCTTTGAGTCAAAGTCCATTTCCATGTTCTGAAAGCATGGCATGACAAGGGCTGGGCAACTGTGGCAGATTTAGGGACCATTTTTCTTCCCCTAAAACACTTTGAGAGCCACACAGATTTCAATAAGTGCTACTCCTACACTGAGAAATGGTGAGAAGTCTACTTCTGGTTTTACAATACATTTTTTAAAAAAAAAAAAGTTAAGCAGATTCCTGCAACCTTTAAAACTTCTTGAGGGAATCCTCAAGGGGCAATCCTGTGAGTCTAATGGAGTTGAGGATCTCAAAAAAAAAAAAACTTTGAGGACCACATGGAAGACTAATAAACTCTATGGCCTGATGCTGGCTCTACAACTCACCAGGTACCCATGTTTTCATAATAATTATATGGCAAGTAGAAGAAAGCATGTTGTCTTTGGCCTATTTTCTACATACTGGATTACCTATGACTGTGCTACTAGATTGCATACCTTGGTACGCTTACAGACATACAGTGGATCTTGATACTGTTATAAAATTAGAAGTTTCAAATGTAGAGAAAGTTAATCAGATAGACTGCTGATAACAACTTTGATGGTCCCAGAAATGTAGGTTAGCCCATGTGCACCCATGGACTGCATGTCATCTGGCTGGCTGGGGGTGGGACTTCGATGCAGCCCTTGGGACAAAGAATCTCCCTGATTTAAAAAATTGCCTGTAAATGAAGTGGGCTTCAGGAGGTGCAATTCTCTATTAATATTTCAGATGGTGGAGGTGTAACTGAAATGCACACCAAATAGTCAGAAATACAGACTAAAAGTGTCTGTAACAATACTTCTAATTTGATTTTAAAAATAGAGTGGGACAGCACAATGGGATCCAGAGGATGATGTACTGGGGTACGGGTGGCCTTTGGAATGTCTGTGGCTGCCTACCCCTGTGTCTCCCCCTTTGAGGTCACCCCTAGACATTCTCAAGGTCAACTGCTGAGAGTCCATCTCCCTAAGAATACCTGAAAAAGGGATACCCCTCTAGCTGAGGATGTTGTAATCTGTATTTGTTGCTTGTAAAAGTGAGAGAGGACAACCTCCAGCTTGAAAGAAAGGCACAGACACTGAAAATTATATTTAGGATCTGTGCACTTCGAGGTGACCTAATGTGCAAGCGAGGGACTCAGTCTGCTGGAGTGTTTTAACTGTGTGCTTCCACTCAGTGCTCAATCTATATAAAAATGAAAATAAACCTGAAAATAAATGCAAGCATTCCAGAATAACAAGTCCCAGCTACCTCCTTCAAGAGGAAACTGGATCCAGAAAAAATACTGTCCCCTTGAAATTTCTGACTGCTCACCAAAATGAAGTGCACATGAATAATGTCTATGTTGCAGTGCAGAATCATTTTCCTATTCACCATTTGCTGTATTATGTGATAACTTTCCTGTGTGTAAGAGCTGTCGCAGATCAAATATCACAGACACTGCTTTTATGTTTCCTGGGCAGTCAAAGTGCTTTTGTACAGAAGTGCATTTTAACTGCATTTGTTAATACATGTAGATGAATGACTTCAACGTTCATCTCTCAGTAAATAATGTGGTACTTATAAGACTGGTTCTTCTACTAGGTTAGATAGAACTTTAGCCAATCCAATGTGACACTTTTTATGGACTTAGGACTTTTACAGCAGTGCTAGCTTATGTACCTAGTATGATTCACTATTACAAATAAGTCATTAGAAATCCAATTTTAATTCACACCTATTTATGATTGTCCTCAGGAATATTATCCTCATCTGATCAAAAAAATGAAACTTTAAACAGGCAGCATAAACCACATGAGTTGGGCCAGAGTCTCAGCTAGTGAGTAAAGCAGGGAATTTTGTGGGTATTAAAGTATATGTTTACAAATTTAGATGAAATCTCAGGCAAAGTCCCTAACGGCACAGTCTAAGGCATGTTTAATTAGAATTAAATCCACCTGAATTCAGCCAGATTTATTCCCTAGTAAGTGTGTTTAGGATTAAGGTTCCACTCTTAGAACACACACAATCCTTTGATTAGTGCATGAACTCTTTGAACATGAGTTTCCAACCAGCTCTACACCCAGCCTGCAATGTCATGTACACTTGACTGGTTTCTGAAGAAGGAGCTTTCTATTCAAAAGATGCTATATTCCTGCATGTTTTTAATGACACACTGTGGTTTTAATTTGTGATTGAATACTTGAAGTTGCTTTGCATTTTAATTGTATTTTAAATTCCAGATGATCATAAGATACCCGATATACCATTTTGTGGGGAGAGTGGGCTATAAATGCAATAAACCAACAAACATACTTGTCTTACAAAAGCTACTATGATTCATTTAGTTTAGTAAAGATTCTGTATCTAGGAAGGAACCTGAGAGTATATACCATTCTTATGCTACCTTACGTATTAGCTTCTAAAATGTCCCTTATTCCGTCAGTGGTAGTTAAGCATCCCTCAGCAACAGGCATCACAGCACATGGGTAAAACTGATCAGTATGTGGGTGAGGGGTAAATCCCAAGCTGTAAGCCCTCAGCAACTGTCAGCCATCTCAACAAATCAAGCAGACATCTGTGGCTTATCAAACAAGAAGCATTTTTCCTCTCTACAGTAATCTCTTACTAGGCCAGCCCCAGCTTTCATTTCAAAAGGCTTGGCATTATAACTTCTGCAGAAAACATTGCCCGATTTCTTGAGCTGCAGCTGGTTCTGAGGACAGTCTTTGAAATCTGAGTATGTCACACAGATATTGCCATGCTTGCTGCAAGCAGCTTGCAAAGTGAGGGATGGTGCTAATTACTGGAGGAGGTGGGGGCAGGAAAAGGCTCTCTTTGGTTCCCTTAGAAGAGTTAGACTGGGAGGGGCATTCTCCCCCTCCCTGTCATCTTCCTTTCCTTTCATAAACCAACTCAAGGAGGTTGCTTTAAGTGGCCATTAAAGGGTTTTGATCTGGAAGCAACACACACGTGCCAACCACCCTTCACTCCTCTACTTACTGTCAAGGTTGTCAAATGATGACATGATTGGATACTAAGGAATCCCTTGTTTTGTCTCTAGAGGATGTTGTTTCAGTTGCAGAAACCATGGCTGTAAAGTAAGGAGAGCACCAACAGCCCAAGCCTGCGCATGCTTTACTCAGAAGTAATTTCCATTGAGTTTCATAGGTCTTCCTCTGAGGTAAATATGCTCTGAGCTTGGACTTCATTTTGAAAGACTGGAAGAGGTCAATGTTCTCTCCAGCAGTAAAGTGCAAAAGTGCATAGTTATTAGTCATGTGGGAGGTCTTGTCCTGCTGTTACTATCACTAAGTAAGAACTAGGACTAGGGTTAGGGTCATGTTAATCAAGGGCTCCTTTCCTCATTTCTGGAAGAAGAAACACATGAAGTAATGGGAATGATAATCCTTATGTGGTCTCCAAGGGTCATGGGCTTTTTTTCCCCACATGGATTTCTAAAGTGGCAAATATGATGTGCACCCTACTACATCAGTATTAAATCGTGAACGGTATATAATAAGTACCTCATCCCTTCTTCAAATTCCCTAAAGTAATCAACATCATGTTTAAGCAATAATAATACGGAATATAAAATAGAAATGATACAATTAAAATTCAAGAGAAGGAGACAGCATTGTTATTTAAACCATTATCATTTAGTCCAAAAGCTTGAACAACAACTTCTCCTCTTTTAGAAGGGCCAAAGGAAGCTAATCTGGTGGCTTTCTCAAACTTTTTCATTTGCTTTAAGTGGACAAGAATAGGAACTTCCTATTTACATATGGAAAAAAAACACATTATGTAAAATTTGCTCTCATGTGGCCAGTTCCATATTTCACAATGTAAGAGTTCATTCAAAAGAAAACTGCTAAACTGTATAGAATACTACAAAAAGAATCCAGGGGGAAAAATTGCAATGGTATTTTTAGATGCCGAAAAGGCATTCAACAATATATCTTGGAACTTTATGGAAAAAATGATAGAAGAATTTGGCTACGGAGAAAATTTTACAAAGTGGATAGAGACCATTTATCAAGACCAAAAGCCAAAATTGACCATTAATGGGGAACGAACAAAACAATTTGTAATATCGAGAGGAGTGAGACAAGGTTGGCCACTTTCCTCTTTACTCTTCATCATGTCATTGGAGATATTGAATAATAGAATCTGAGAAGGTGATCAAATAAGAGGGGTTAAAATAAAGAAGAATAAATAAAAAATCAAAGCATGTGCAGATGACATGGTATTACTCTTAGAGGAATCAAAGAATTCACTTTATAAGATTATAGCAATTCTTGAAGAATATGGTCACATAGCAGGTCTCAATGTGAAGAAAGATAAATCAACAATATCGACAATGAACTTGTCAAAAAAAGTGGATGAAGAACTTAAATTGATATCAGGCTTCAGTGTGGGAAAAAAGATAAAGTACTTAGGAATTTATATAATGAAGAAAAATTCAGAATTATATGATAATAACTACCAAAAAATATGGAATCAAATAAAAACAGATCTACAGAAATGGAAAAAATTTAATATTTTGTTACTGGGATGGATCAACACAATAAAGATGGCAATACTTCCCAAACTTATGTTTCTATTTCAAAATATCTCAATAATAAACAATGATAAACCCTTCACAATCTGGAATAAAGAATTAGCAAAATTTATCTGGGCAGGAAGAAAGCTGAGAATAAAACTGAAATCATTACAAGACAGTAAGGAATGAGGTACTTTCAGATTACCCCATTTGAAGGTCTACTGTCAGGCCTACTGTTTGGACTGGATTAGAGAATGGATAGATTTCAAAAATAATAAACTATTGGACTTAGAAGGATACAATATAAGATTTGGCTGGCATGGCTATCTTTGCTATTGAAAAACAGAAGTAAATAGAGATTTTAAAGATCATTATCTGAAAAGATCCCTCATAAATGTATGGCAAACTATCAACAAGAAATTCTACAACGAGTTAACAGCGTGGATGTCACCACATGAAGCTTTTAAAATAACCGAAACAAAAACAGGAGAATTGCTAAGATATAAAGGTTTGATTAAATGGGAAGGAAAGAAACCAGTGATGAAAACCAGAGAACCAAGTGCCCAAAATTATGAACTAAATTGGTTCCCATACAGACAACTAAAAGAAAGATTCTCAATTGATAATAAATTTATGGGATTTGAAGAAAAAGAGAACAAGTTAGATGGAATTCTGTTGGGAGACCAAACTAAAAGAATTTCTAAATTTACAAAGAGTTATTAATGAGAGAATTAGAATCAGAACAGATCAAAGAACTTATGATAAAGTGGGCATAAAATATTGGACACAATAAAGAACTGGCCAAATGGGAGAAAATATGGACTAAAGACATAAAATTTACATTGTGCTTGAATCTGAGAGAAAATTTTTACAAAATGATGTATTGTTGGTATATGACACCACAAAAATTGAAGAAGATAACCCATAAAGGAAGTGGACAATGCTGGAAATGCAGGAAAGTGATTAGAACATACTATCATATGTGATGGACATGTCAAGTAGCAAGGAAATATTGGAAGGGGATACATGATTCAATTACAAGGATTCTGAAGATACAATATGAAATGTCTCCAGAAATATATTTGTTGAATATAATTGGAAAAGAAAGTTTGAGAACAAAAAAGAAAGCAATACTTTACTTGGTCACAGCCGATTTAGAACAACCCAGATAGCATTCAGTTCAATGTAAAAATGCATAGGATCATATTGCACAACAAGGAAATCTGCCATTCTGTTGGTAGAAGGCCCAAAGAAGGGGTCCTAGAGCTGCTATCTCCCATGGCACCCATTGACATAACTCCCATGAAACTTGATACTTTTGAATGAAGGCATATTGGATAGAATCCAAATGGTTGGCCTCAGAGGATGGCGGATTTGCCATCTTTGGGAGTCTTCAGACAAGTTGGGTACCATATTTCAGGAGTGCTCCAGTTATGTACTTCTGCCTGGCAGGAGGTTGGACCAGTTCTATGACTCTGTGATCTATAGTGTCCCTCCACTGATAGATGGTTTCTGTCAGTAGGGTGACGTTTCTCTGATCCTTCCTCCCCCATACCCCACCCCCCAGATCCCTCCATCTGTTTTCAAGAGGTAGATTGGCACTATTTCACCATTTCACTGCCTCACAGTCCATTTCTAGGCCCAATTCCAAGTGCTGTTTTTGAGCTTTAATGGTCCATGGCTTCAGACCTTGGTAAGCCTCTTTCCAGATAGATCTGCATGAATCCTGAAATCATCATCTGTGTCCCTTCTCTAAGTGATCTTTTATGTCAGGTGGCAATTCAAGAAGGGGTTTTTTTAGTAGTGACTCCTCAATTGTAGAATGCCCTCCACAGAAGAGGGCCACCTGCCCACTTTTCCGGTATTAAACTATGATTTTTTAAAAAAAAAAAATATCCAGATCGTTATAGTTAAATTACAGTTTTATATCATCTGAGGTCATTTCCGCATGGGACGAAGGAATCACCCATGACACTACTCACTGGACTTTTGGGCTCCCTGGTCTGGTCCACGCTTCTCCGGAGCAGTGCGTGACCACCGCTCTGCACTGCTCTGGGGATGAAAATGGTGGCTTCTGGTTGGTCAAAGGTCTTGACCAACTGCTGAAGCTCGCCAGTTTAAAGCCTGCCCCCAGCAGATCGTAGGCTCGCACCAACGCGAGCCTGCAAATCTGCATAAGGGAGCAGGCTCGCAGTGGTGTGCTCTGTGCTTTTGAAAGACCTGTTTTTAGTGGTCTTTCAAAAGCACGCTGGATGACCACTTGGGGTTGTTCTGGAGCGGGCTGGGGTGCAGATCTACGTTAAGTAGGTCCAATCCAGTCCACTCCCAGGTGCAGACATCCTCCCTGGAGGACGCTCTGCCCCGTGTTAAAAACCCCGTGAGGAAATGGCCTGAGTTTGTTGGATAAAACTGATCTGTTATTACAAGGTTTCTTGTCCTCTTATTAATCCTATATGATTTGAGCTTTTTAATTTTCCTGTTTGCTTTATTATAATTTTGTTTGTTTTAAGCCTTGTAACCTAACCAAAGAATTTGCAGGCCAATGCATGTGTGGTGTGTGTGTGTACACCATGCATCTGACATTTTTTTTCCTTTTCCAAACTACTTAAGAAGTGCTCTTCAAACCAGCTCAAAGCATTACTTTGCTGAAAGTGTACACAGCATATAACTGGTAGCCTATTTTGGAAAGATTTCCTGCAATCCTCATTTGTGTTAATTGACTGGTGTGTGAAAAATCTCTGTGACTTAATGCTCCAGGCTTCAGTTTTTAATGATAATGTATCTTCCTACAAGTCAAACAAAAGATAATGGCATGCTTACTATCTTTGAGTATGAGTAGTTTTAATTTTGAAGATAGTACTTGTAGCTATCTGCTTGCAATTCATTACATCCGATTAATACAAGATGGCATGGAATGACCACTACAAATACTGCTATCATTAGCTGTTGCCTTTGGGAAGCAGAGGATATTGTCCACTATGAGTGAAAAATGTCAATAATCAAAAGAGACAGAGGAGAAAAACACTAACGGTGTTTATAGTTATACCCCCTTCTTCCAAGCCCATTCCAGCTGTCTCAAGGCAGAACGCTATAAAACATCCATTGTGTTTTGCAAGAGAATCTCCATATGCTTTCATATCACATTTTAAATGTCACAATATATTTATGTCTACTGCACACATGCCATGAATGGGTTAGAAGGTATCTTCAAGCTCAGAATACATACGCAGTCCATCACAGGACTAATTCCTTTTTGTCACACTCACAAATTATGTCAGATGCTCAGCTACCAGTGCCAGAGACAGTTATTTTCCCTGGTTAGTACGGTGATACATAGTGAGACTAGAGGAGAAAGATTTTTACACAGAATCAATTCTTTCTTTCAGTGTTTTTAATAAAGGACAATCTTAACTGCTAGGCAATAGTCATTGAGTAAAGACTTGCCAAGTGGAATCAGCCGTTTCTGCACTAGACAGTTATAGTGCTATTATTCCACTTTCAAAATCCTATGGAATCCTGGGGCTTGCAATTTAGGGAGAGCCCTCTCTAAACTGCAAGCCCCAGGGTTCCATAGGATGTTGAAAATGGAATAATAGCACTATAACAGTCTAGTGTGGAAATGGCCATAGACATCCATAAGCAAACATAAAATCCAAACTCCACAAAAGAGTTGTACTGTTTTTATGGCAAACCAAAAGCTTCATACAAGCTTCTGAAGCCTTGCTGGCTTCTTCATCAGGCCAAAGCTATTAAAAATTCATACAAGAGAAAGAAAAAAATGTGGAAAAGTAACGTGTGGAGTCACAGGCCTACATTTAGTGTCAGATAAGCAAAGATGCATTTATTGTATGTTCTGCATTCAGTACAGGAAACTGCCTCATAAAAAGTTGGATTATTGGATTAACTCAGTATTGTCTGCTCTCCAGAGTCTCAGCAGTAAGGTATTTCACACAGTCTGCTGCCTGATTATTTTTAAATGGAAAAGCAAGAGAAGCTGGGGACTCTATGTGAAAAAATGTACACTTACTACTGAGCTACTCTACTTGTACAGGGGGCTAGGAGATGAAAGACAACACACATGACAGTTAAAGTTCTTCCACACTGCTTACTTCCACCTTTGTTTCTGGGCATGAGGCAACCAGATGCCTTTTCACATGATACAGTTATAAGCACTATGATTCCACTTTAACTCTTCCAGTTTCATCTGACAGAATCCTGGAATTTGTAGTTTGGTGAGGATCTAGAGGAGCAGTCTGGCTAAAATTTCTAAATGCTCCTCCTTCAACTGTAGCACCCAGGATTCTGTAAGATGGAACCCTGGCAGTTAGAGTAAAATGATGGTGCTATAGTTGTATAGTGTAGAAGGGTCCCAGGTAGTTTAGAACTTTCTTCATGCTCTAGTGGGAGGTATTGAAGCAAAGAGGATAGCTATAAATGCTTTCAGTAAACAGAGATGAATTTTAGCAGATGGCAAGAGCACAATTAAGACCTCTGGAATCACACCAGAGAAAGATAAGAGTGTGTGTAAATGAGAGGGAGAGGGCACTGATAACGGTGTAGTGGTTTGAGTGTTGGACTAGGATTGTGGAAGACAAGGGTTCAAATCCTTGTTTGGCCATGAAAACTGTTACCCTAAACAGTGGGGGACCTTGAGGTCTGCCAGCAGTGCCAGCATCTCCTTAGGATTTGGGGAATTATTAGCTCAAAGGAGACCTGAGAGAGGAGGTAACAGCAGGAACTTGTCACCTGTGTATACCAGTACTAACTGTAGAGAGGACTCCAGTTAAAAGTTAAAAGACTATTTTATTGGAAAGAAATCCACAAGAAATCAAGCAACCTCACAAACCATACAAGACTATTGAAGGAAAAGGTGAGAAAGGTTACATAGAGAGAGATTTTTGGTGGAAGGGGTGATCCTTACCAGTCCTGAGGCACAAGATCAAAGTACAGTGGCTCAGACAGGAGTTTGAGGGCAACACAGAGGAATGGGAGTCTGGGGTGCAGCGTGACACCTAACATGATAGCAAATTATCTGGGCTGGAGCTGGGGTTTTTATACCCTAATTCCTACCCTGAAGGGTATATATTAATTGCTTTCTGGCAGAGCTAACAAAGGAGTCTCAAACAGGCTGTTTGTCTTAACTTCAGGTGACAAATCATTGGTGGGAGACAGTTTCTTAATGTCTTGGTCAGATAAAGTGAATAGGGAAGGTCTCTGTAGGATATGCACACAGCAAGGGTGCATGCCTGCTGTACCTGGGCAGTTTCATCTACTATTGTATTTGAAGGCTGGGTCTTTGAGAGGATTATCCAAAACCAATTAACATCAGGGGTTTCCATCTAATCCTCTTGAATTTATGACCTGGCCACGCTGAGATCATCCTGACCTAGCACATGCTTATAGCCAGTATCTTCGTACCACATGTTTTCCAACCATAAGTGTCTAGTCTTATAGAAAAATTATCTTTCTCACCAATTTTGCTATCCAGCAGGGCAGTGTGTGCGCGTGCTTGCGTGCGTGCATGCGTGTATGAATGGTGTGGTAACAAAACCCACTGGGAGAACTTGGGCAAATAAAACTCTCTCAGCCTCAGAAGAAGGCATTAGCAAACCCTCTCTGAACAAATTTTGCCAAGAAAACCCCATGAGAGGTTCACCTTCGGTCACTATAAGTGCAAAATGACTTGAGGGCACACAACTCTCTCCCTCTCCCTCTCCCTCTGTGTGTGTGTGTGTGTGTGTGTATGTGTGTACATACACTATACTTTTCATAGATCAAATCTTCTGGCTACATTTCCTATCCTGAAGAATACAGAACAGGTAATATTTCTTCTATGGATCAAGTCGCCTCTCTTCTCTCTCTCCCTCTCTCATTTACACACATTCTTCTGTGTTTCTGTTAAAGTAAATACCACTGATTTCAATGTATTTAAATTTATATGACTGCTCTGATTGTTCTAGGTGTATAGATTCCAATGGTCGCACAGTGTTTCATCATACATCATGGACTTTCCATTCATTTTAATAAAGGCATCCAAATTTAGACACACATTCTTTTGTATGTGTAAAGTGGATCTCTCCACTGCAACAAATAGAAACCGAGAGCATACAGCGGTCTGCACAACTGAGAACACAATGATCTCTGTGGTGGGATGAGCCTGTTTTAAAATCAGTCTTCATTAATCCCATTACATTCAATGACATTTATTCCCCTATATATGACATACGACTGTAACCTTACATTGGAATCCTATCCCCACTTATCTGGGATTGAGCACAACAGAACTTACTTCTGAGTAGATATGTACATAATTGCTCTGTTAATCTCATAATAAACATTACTTCTAAACTATTCAAAAATTCAATTCTCTTTTTTTATTGTGCTTGTTCCAATTTTTTTTAAAAAAATAGCACAAATCATTGTTTCAATCCTACTTCATACTGTCTGCAATTGCTCGTAAATATATGATTTGAAACAGTTCAACAAAGACCAAAATTTAATATTTTCTAACATTATACTTTGAACTTCTGGATCTTTCCAGTGTTTTGTGATTCTATGAGGATAGGTATGTACATATTTAACACTTTGAAGGGAGGAAGTCACACAAATTGTGAAATGAGCTAATGTTAAATACTCTTAATCCTAAACTTTCAGTAGGAGGGTCTTGTGCTGATTTATGCACATAGACTTCCAATGTGTCACCAGGTTCCCACATTTACAAGACATTCCTGCTTCAATGCAATGTTAGGATGCACAGTCTCAGAAAGCATTGATGTCTGACTTATATTTGCATGCCCTTAATCAAAAAACAGTCATTTGCTTTAAAAAGATCATGATTGTAATGCTTTAAATTGATACCCTCGCATACAAAATAATAGGAAGCAAGATAGATCTATACAGTAGTACTTTCTTCAAAGTGTTATTCTCCAAGTTAGTAGGTCCTCGTACTATAAGCCAAAAGAGTTGCATTGCTCAACACAGCCTGGGTGAACTTCAAAGAGGCTGACTATTGACATATGAATTCCATATCACCTCAGAGATTCTATGTGCCAATTTCTTCCATAATTAGGCTCGGCAAGGAGAGATGTGAAATTATTATTTTAATATTAGGCTCCCTTTTATCTTTGAGCGAGAGCATTTGTTTTGGCACTGGCAAGACAAACCTTAATAAACTGATTGGCAAACAGTATGTTTTAGCAATGAAAATGATACCCGAAGAGGGATTAGAATATAAGGAATTGAGAGATTTAAGAAAGGATGTGATTTACAATGCTTTAAAGAAAGATAAGCTTCTACATCTGCGATTGCCTGATTGTCTAATATTTTTAATTGATTATCAGAGCTAATAGGTTTATTGTTTCATGTGAAGAAAAGCTGTTTTATTTTGGTTTTTCATTTCTGTTAATTGACAGACTACATAGACATGGATACTTTTTGTAGATTTTGGCTTTATTATAGTATACTCATTTTGTTAGGCTCAGACTCCTAAATTAGGTCCAGAGAAGAATCAGTTCATACACCTGTCATTCTGTGTAGTAAAATGGAGTTCATCTAGTACAGTTCTTTTTATTTACATGCTGTTTTGTTTTCTTTTGGATTTCTAGTTCCAGAGGCCATTGAGCACCAAAAGTGAATAGTTCACTGAAACAGCTTAGGAAATAGGTCTTATACGCAGTGGCAGGTCAACTTGAGTGCTGAAGGGGGAGCAGGACGCAGCTGCCTTGGCTTCCATAAGGAAGCCCAGTAGTTCTCTGTCCCAGCTGAAGGTGGTGCAAGGAGATGCAAAGGTAAAAAGAGGAGAAAAACAAAGTCAGATTGTTTTCTCAAACTAGTCATGTGACCAAATATGGCCTGGAACATTTTATACACTTCCAGGGCTAGCTTGAGACATTTTTGACTGACTGAGATGGAACAGAAAAATACCTTTCCTATAGGCCAAGATCTTACACTAACCAATGTAGTGTAAGGGTTCTGCAGACAGAACTCTGTTATTGCTCCCTGTTCAAACCCCAAAGCTCACAGCTTTGCTGAATAGTTCCTTAAAATGTCCATGCTATGGCTGGTGGAGAGCAGGGAGGATCAGAAAAGCATCTGGCTGTGCCCCATAGCTAGACTCAGACTAGTGACATCTTCTCCTGATATCTACTGGGGTCTCAGCAGATGATGTCATTGGGCTGTATCTAACTATGGGGAACAGCCAGACACTTCTCCAGATCCTGTGCTCTCCACTTGCCACCAGATGTGCACCATGGGTTGTCTTGGGTGAGGGGCTAACACAAACAAAACCTTGAATCCTCAAGTAGGCTCAGCTTTGGTAATTGCAGTGATTGGAAGAGAATACCACCTTGCCAAGATGGCTTGCTGGCCATCTTTTTGAACAGGAATTGATTTTTTGAAAAGGAAGGAAGACTTTTTTTAAGTTGGTGTCCTTCACAGCATCTATTCTTGTGACGGATTCTGGGAGTTGTAGTCTACAAAAGGAACTTCCCACGCTCTTGACAAAATAATACTTTCTCAGTTAAAAAGTTTCTCATTAAAAAGAAGGGAGAAAATGTAGATGCACAGGATTATGGAGGGCTGAATCTAGGATTATTTTTTCCAGGGCATATCCAAACATATAGCAGTCAGAAGAACCACTGTAGAAGGTATCACCCTTTCCCAGCATATGAGTATGTGCTTCCGGAGCTTCCATGTTCCTGGTCCTACACTCTGCTGGTTCTATTATTGTGTGTGTTGCTTCCTCACACCACTCCACAAAATCCCTCAAAGCCAAGGTGGGCAACTGCCTTGGGATCCCTCACATAGAACAAGCACAAATACCTGTTTTCCTCTGCAGAGCTTTCTTAAAATGGTGATAGGAAGTAAAAGCATGTCTCTTCCTGTTGTCACTTTGAGAAGGACTGCAGAAAAAAAATGTAGATATTTAGAGGTAGTGTGGGTTTCTGGGGTGCTTGTTGGCCTGGGGTATCAGAGATTTCTGAGTTATTTTAGGGCCTTAAGTCAATACCAAGTATGTCTTTTAAATGATGGTTTAGGTGGTCAGGAGGTTTAGGGGCACAAAAAGTGAGGCCCAGGAGCTGGATACAGCCTACAGGTCACATTTTGCCCACTACTAAACTAAAATATCCTATATGTAGGTGATATGACTTTTGAATGCTCTTTGGTTTCAGAGTGCTTAATATATCCATATCAGTTCAGCAAATGTTTAATATATTCACATCGTTTCAGCTCATCCTTTCATTAGCAATGCTGGATTGTGATCATACCAACTTTGACTCTCAGGCCCTTTCCGCACCGGGCTATTAAAACAGTGCAGAGCAACCTCCGATGGAGGTCTTCTGCACCATAGAGTGGACTGGGGCGGACTACTTTTTGTAGTTCCGCACCTCAGTCCACTCCAGAGCGACCAGAACTGGTCACACGGCGTGTTTTTTAAAAACCTCTTTTTAGAGGTTTTTAAAAAGCATGGAGCGCGTGACTCCGTGTCGCTCCATCGCTGTGCTCAAGGCTTTAGGGTGGAGAGCTTCTCCGGTTGGTGGAGAACCTCCACCAACCAGAAGCTGCCATTTTGGACACCGGAGCAATGTGGAGCAACAAGCTCGCACTACTCCTCGTCCCGACGGACTCAACCGGATGCCGAAGAAATCCAGTGAGTCCCATTTTTGCGCGGTTCCTTTCCCACATGCAGAAAGGGCCTCAGTCTCTGGGACAAAGTATAGGAGCCCTGGTGGCACAGTGGCTGAATGCCAATACTGCACCCACAATGTTGTAAGTTTGATCCTGCAGGGCTCCAGGTTGACTCAGCCTTCCATCCTTATGCAGGTCGGTAAAATGGGTACCCAGCTTGTTGGGGGCAATTAGCTAACACATTATAAACTGCTCAGAGAGCACTTAGCTGATAAGCACTATAGAAATACACATGCTATTGTTATACAGATCTCTTTAATAAACCCCAAAAGAATATTGACTCTGCTTTAGCTTGAGGCTATGAATCACCTTCCCATTTATTCTATGACAGAATCCAATCCAAGATGATATCCCTTATTTTACACAATTGAGACTCTAGCATTCCACAGAACAGGTACCAAAGTGACCCTCTTTTTCCATTTAAATCACTGAAATAACGACTAACCTAAATCACTTTGATTCCCAAGGGAAGTAGGCATGACTAGCTTAGTCTGGATCCACTCCTTCATGATGAATATCCTCTGTAAGTGATATTCCACATTGCTTCTGTTTAGCACGCTGAGGCAAATTTGCTTTCTCACTCTGATCAAAACATCTGATCCTTATTGCAGTGCTAGGATATGCAGTACATAGATTACGCAGCTAATGAAACCCAAAGCCTTGTTATGGTACTCTCTTTGCATTTTGCAACCTAGAAAATATAACAGCACCTTTCTGTCCTTTTTTGACTCCTGCTTTATCAGAAATTGCACTTCAGTGAGAAAAATAGATGCATCAGAATGCAAGAAAGCAGTTGGCTGGCAAATTCACCCTGGGTTTTGGTCCACAATTTGGAGGAACTACCCAAAGTGATGAACCTATTTGGGGAGGGCTTCAGCACTCAAGAAGTAAATTCTTGTTTGTTCTGTCCCTGTATGCAAGGATGAATAGTTTCCATATTTTCCTCTCCACTGGGGGAAAAAACAAATATTACTGAACAACATTCCCCCCTCCATTTGAACATCCCAATGTATTGTAGTTGATTATACTGCATGGAAATGCATTTTTTCTGTGAAAAAAAGTGTTTCTCACACATAATATTTTCTGCACAGAAAACATGGTTTTTACACATTAAAAAAATACATTTTGCTTCAAAGAAGAATCCCCTGGAACACTTCAGATTGTTTGAGACTGCACAGAAATTCCACTGATCTGTTATTCTTACAGTGAGTTTTCTTAGCTGTTGAGAAATTCTTTTGCTTTCATCATAATGGAGAATACTTTTTCCCTCCTTATACAGCAGCAACTTTTAAAATTCAAGCTAAAACCTAGAGTGGATTTACTACCCTACTGACTGGATAGTCACCAGCTGCCACTGCAAGAGAAGCAGGGAATGTAGTTTATATTATTGCTGTGGTACACTTTTTTTAAACCTGCGAATGAGAATCCTACGACTGTGTATTAAAGCTGCCATTGTTCATTCTTTCCTTATTGGGCTGTTACCCTGTGAATTGGTGGTCCTGGGAGGGGCACCCAAATAACCACAACAAACACAACAAGATGAGGAAATTAGCTGGAGCACTCTTTTGACTAACGAGAGGCAGGGTAACTTAACGGGGATCTTTACCCAATGTATACAGTGTCAGGTCAGTGAGGAGGCAAATAGGTTAAGCAACAATTAAGATTTATTAGACAATTATTAAAGAAAACACGAACACACTCCTAACTAGAAAAGGAAAATAGAGTTCAAGGGGAATGGGTGATACGCCACCTTTCCTGCAGTCCTGGGGAAGCCTGATTGTAGAAGAGGAAACTCGGCATGGCGGCCGAGGGGAATCTGCTGAACCGAGTGGCAGCAAGGCAGAGTAGAAGTCCAGAGTGATCCGGCGAGAGTTCCAAAGAGCTCTCAGAACTGGGGGGTTTTATCAGGGAAAGAATGACCGTAGGCTAGTCTGGTCTTGGGCGAAAACAATAAGTTTTGGGTTGGAGACAATGCCTCCGAAAGGTCAGAATTTACATGATTGAATTATGTTCTGAATTGAATAGTATGGCTGGTATGTAGATGCGGCTAGCTCGGCAGTTAAGCACTTAGCTCGCCAGGGTGCCCTCTCAGGGCAGAGGTCTCTTTGTTTATTGCACATTGGTAATGAGGGTGTTTGTTTCGGGAGGTCCCCTAAAGCAGTTCTGGCTATTTCTGGCTTGGTTTGGTGGGAGCAACAAATAGTAGCCATGCCTAGCTTCGCGCTTGTTTGGTGGGCCTCACAAACACTTGGCTGGTTGCAGAGCAGGGCCGAATTGTGATATCAAAATGATATGTTTGGTTCACCAAAGTCCAGGCCAGTAAGCGGTGGTAACAGGGCATTCCTTGTGCTGGTGCATCTCACCCCTAGAGATAAATCAGGGCTTGTCTGGCTTTATTCTTCATTCTCATGGCTTCTTGTCAGCATGACCCTCTGTTCTCTTCTGGTACAACACTTACATTTCCAGGGTCAGAGATCCCCTTGCACTTCTTTGTTAAACCACCTAATTAAAGAGACCTTGCATAGAGACTGCTATTCTGCTTTAGTCAGACCTCACTTGGAGCATTTTGTCCAGTCCTGGGCACCACAATTCACGAAGGATATTGGCAAGCTGGAACATGTCCAGAAGAGGGCAACGAAAATGGTAAAATGCCTGGAAACCATGTTCTATAGAGGAGCAGCTTAGGGAGCCAGAGGAGCCAGGAGCAGAGAAGGTTAAGAGGTGATACAATAGTCATGTTTAAATATTTGAAGGGATGTCATATGGAAGATGGAGCAAGCTTGTCTTTTGCTGCTCTAGAGACTAGAACACAGACCAATGGACTCAAACTACAGAAAAAAAGATTCCACTTAAACATTAGGAAGAACCTTCTGATGGCAAGAGCAGTTTGACAGTAGAATATGCTACTTTGGAGGTTTTTAAAACAGAGGCTGGATCACCATCTGTTGGGAACGCTTTGATTGTGTATTCCAGTGTGGCAGGAGATTGGACTGAATGGCTCTTGTGGCCTCTTCCAGCTCTATGATTCTATGAATACCCAGAGAGAACACTTTAGGAAACCTCAGATCCTTTCACACTACACAATGATAGCACTATGATTCAGCTTTGTCTACCATGCCTGCATCCTACAGAATTCTGGGATTTGTAGTCTGGAGAAACACTAGAGCTTTCTTGCTGACAATTCAAAATACCCCTGCCTAAATTACAAATCCCAGCTTTTCATAAGATGGAACCATAGCAGTTAAACTGGAGTAACAGCACTATAATAGTGCAGTATGGAAGTGCTCCTGGCCAAGAGCCCACCCAAGACACAGGTTCTATGCACAGTATCCCTAACACACTTCCACTCCCCCCCCCACAGGTCTGAGGGACTGCATGCGAGTCCTTTCATGCCATCAAATAGCTATAGGGGAGTAAAAAATGACTAGCTAGTGGCCTCAGAGAGACTGACAAAGAGGCAGGCAAAATCTCCACCATGTCTGGGCCTAGAAATAGACTAAAAGCCCTCCATCCATCCTAACTGCCATTCTCCTGGCCATGGAGGGAGAGAAGAAGAGGTGGTATCTGCTGGACTTAATCCCCTCACCAACTGCCATTCCCTTTTCCTTTTGTGTCACGTCTTAATGAGATGGTAAGCCTGAAGGCAGGGAACTGTTTAATTGTTCTTTAATTTGTAAAGCAGCATATACAGTGATTACACTGAATAAATAAATAAGTAAATAAATGATAATGATAATGATGACGGCGACAACGAAAACTCTCCTTCCATAAACTTCCTAAAGTTACCTTGTCTTAGGACCAACACCTGTAACATTTGTTAACTGAAATGAAATCAATATCCTAAGGTTTTAATTACAGATTAAAATTCATCTCCAGTCAATTCTTGGGAAGGGTATAGAGGTATAGAGGGTATAGAGACAGAGGGTCTGAAGAGCACAAGCCACACACAGCTGCACTTATGCAAAATTAGATGGAAAAGACATTCTCACCTCACCCTTTTTCTTAGCATTAATATCCTCTTCTACACTAAGGGCAGCAAACAACATTTTAAAACAATGAATAAGCTTAGAAAGGACAAGAGAGAGCTTCACCAATGTGCTTACTGGATCCTTGCCTTTGTTGAAAAGTACAGTGATTAAAATAAAGAAATTATTTAGGAAACTATCATGATCTTTTACAAACCATGGCTGCAATCTCATTGATTATTATTAACTAAAATAGACCGATTGAATCAATTGTTGAATGGTGAGTCAACACATAGGTAAATCTCACTAATTCAATGGCTCTTCTCTAGTTGGAAGAAAACCAATATAATGTAGTGTTTGAGCATTGGACTATAACCCTGAAGATGAGAGTTTGATTCCCCACTCGGCCATGGCCACCGTGGGCACATCACGCACTCTCAACTCCAGAAAACCTCCTGATAGGGTCACCTTAAGTCAGAAACAACTTGAAGGCACGCAGCAACAACGAAAACAACAACTCTATCTTGAATTAGGATTTAGGCCGTTGTTTGTAATTTGAGGACACATGGTCATAGTGAATTGAAATGCTTACAGATGTGTTTAAAAACAATACAACCGAAAACGGAAATTTAGTAGTGGATTCACTGAGTTCAGCATTAAAGATTGAGAACTTTTCTCTTCCTCTGCCCATGGAAGCAATTTGATTTCTCAGAAATCAAGCTGAACATTACAGCAAGACTAAAGCAAATAATGACTCATTAAGCTCTTCAAGGAAGGGCTGTGCAGAACAACTCTCCTAGGAACCTGGCTCTATGGAAAAGAATTTGTACTTGGTAACTTGATAATGTCAGCAACCTCACTGACAAACATTACTTGAAGAATTTATGGAAGCACATTCTGTGTTTAAACTATTCAGCTACTCAATAAAGAACAGCTCAGTGTTTGGTTCTTCTATAATCAAGCAAGCTGTTTTTGAGAGGGAAAATGGCTAATCTGACAAGGATGTTCAAATGCAACATTTATCCTTCCAGGAAAATTAAGATGGAAATTGGTATGCCTCAAAAGAAAAACCAGTAATTAAGTCTTCTTCCCATCTAGTTCAGCCACTAATATTTTGCTAATGCTCTGCGAACAAGACTAACATACTAGGACCAATTATTGCACATAAACTGTTCTCAATTAAAGCATTAATTGCTTTCTGTAAAATGCTACTTCTACACAAGAGTTACAAGCTAATTATAACATGATCCTGTTTAGCGGCACAAAGTGTACAAGCATATGAGGGAAGCAACTTCACATACTCCTGCTGAAAATTGCAAATACTAGCTCTTTAATTCTGGAATAGTTCCTAAGAGGAGTTTACTTTTTCCATGTTGCCAAATGCAACTCAACATATTTTCGCACACCGTTTCTAAAGCGAGAGGGCCCCTTGAGCATCGCGTAAATGGGAGGAGCGGTCTGCATGATGCACTCCCATTTACTCGACGCTCAAGGGCCTGATGCGGACCACACATGCACCTTTTCATTTTCAGCTTAAAGCCAAAAATGGTGCGTGGTCACGCAATGCTCCTGGGGCCTGCATGCACTTACCTGGTGTGCGGTGCATCAGGAGCCAGGCCGATCGCGCTTCCTGCCTTAGCGCTAGCCTGTAATTCCCAGGTTGCACTGCGGTAGGAAGGGGCGGGGCATTCATGCAGTGCTTGCATTACCAGGAAGCTGCTGCAGAACTCAAGCAGCAGGGAAGCAGCAGCATTCCTGCTGAGGCTTTTTCCGCAAGACCGCGTGAATGGGTAATGTGCGAAAAGGGTCTCAGAAAGGAAAGGGTTTTCTCCCAAAATATGTGAGGCTCTAATAAATTTAGGCATTGGTAAGACCTGTCTCAGCCTTGATCATCTGTTGTATTTCCCCAAACCTCAAGGAGATGCCTATTGAAGCATTCCTTGAAAAGCCATGAAAAAAATGGTTACTCCACAACTTCTCCAGGCAGCTTAACTGCAGTACACAGCTGTGCTTTTCCAACCATTCAAACTAGGAGTTCTCAGCTTTTGATCCTCCAGTTATTTTGTGCTTCAACTCCCACAAGCCTCCACCAGCATGACCAATGATGAAGGATTCTGGTTGCTGAAGTCCAAAAAATCTGGAGGACCAAAATTTGAGAACCATTGGTTCAAAATAACCCAGTGGTGGAAGTAAGATACATTTACATTAACATTTAGCAGGAGCCAAATGGCATACAACAGGCAGTTTGACATCCTCTTGCAAGCTTCCCTGGTTAGCATCTTTTGGAAACAGAATGCTAGACTACTGAGATGTTACTTTGATCCAGCAAGAAAATGGATTCATAGAGAAGCCTTTTAGGCTGAAGGGTGAGGTAGAAATGGTCTCAATAAATAAATAATAAGTAGGTACTTTGTGACTATATAAAACACCACACATTCATTAGGTTACAGCTGTACAAGCTTGATTAGGCTCAGTATGGGGCAGAGGATTCAGACATGGAGCGGTTTGCTTCCTGTCCAATAAAATTCCGTGCCTTCTCAGAAAGACTATTGGGGTCACCTTGGGATGACAGAAAGACAGATACTGAGATTCCATGTGGTTATGAACCACTATCTAGTTCAGTGGTTCTCAACCTGTGGGTCCCCAGATGTTCATGGACTTCAGCTCCCAGAAGCCCTGAGCATTGACCATAGTGGCTGGGGCTTCTGGGAGCTGAAGTCCACAAACATCTGGGGACCCACAGGTTGAGAACCACTGATCTAGTTCCCTTGTCACCTGACAGTAAAGCAGATCCAACAGCCCTGAGCTGGCCATGACTCAGGCAAACTTTATCTCCAAGATAGTTATATCAGAACTGAACCTCTAACACACCCCATGAACTAGGTTGATAGACATGTAAGTTACTTTTTTCCTTCAAATTGATTCCATCCCAATGTAAAATACTGACTCAAAAGGCAGGTAGGGAACTGCCTGACTCACACCAAATATACTCCAGTTTCAACCAAAACGTGAAGTCTGTGCTGAAAGCCAGACAACCACCTATCCTGTGCTCCTTAGTTGGGCAGACTGATACCATCCAACTGGAAGCAAGTCACTTGACTGAATGAGATATAAGGATGTTGCCCAAGCAGTGGGCCTTACTATTGCAAGGAGACCAGATACTTGAGAGCCAAGCCTTCAAATGCCAACCAGGTGCTGGTAAACTCTGAGCTGTCAAGAAAGATGTGAAATCCCGCAGCAGCCCTGCTAAAAGAAAATATTTTAGAATGCATCAAAGTAGACTAGGGATGGAAAGAATATTAGCCATTATTGATTTCTTGACTGAAAACTCTTGGGAAACTTGGACAGGGAGAATAATACAGTGATGACAATTTGTTATAATTTTCACTCAGCATTTGCACATCCCACAGTGTTTTGGAGAATTATTCTGCACAAAAAAACAATGTGCTGTTGTTGTTTTTTGTGCAAAAAAAAATTGTATTGTTTTGAGATAGCCATATGTGGCTTGTTGCACAAGATTTCTATTTTCTGCACAAAACCCCAGTAATCTTGTCCAACAAAAATCTTGTCCAAATGCAACAATCTTGCACAAAAAATAGGCACATGGTTTCATTGTGCAAGATTACTGTTCTCCATGCAAGTTTTTTGTTGGGCAAAATCACTAATTTTTGGATAGAAAACAGCAATTCTCCTCAAACAATACAGAATCACCCGGAGGACCTTGTCATCGGCCCCCCAAAACTGTGAATCACCTGCTAGAAGAGATTCAACATTCCTCATTTGTGATGATGAAATAGCTAAATATTAACATATCCCTACAGTAACATCCCTACTCCCTTCTTGTTGTTGCAAGCAGAGCTCCTCTGTGAAGTAGAGTGGGAGTGCCGTTCCCTTCTGGAACCAAGGCATGGAACCTCTCCCCTGAAAGTGAGACAATGTGTATGCAATCTTATTATCTGATGATCTGTGTCTGGCCTTTTATTTATGTTACCTAAATTCCTAGCAGCCTACAGACAAGAAAAGGTTGAGGATCATCTCAGAAGTTTAAAGAATTTATTAAAGTTAACCCTGCTACCACTCTACAATGTGTTTTGCTAGTCTCTTGAGGTAAGCCTCTATACTATCCACATGCCTTGGTGAATGCTTGTGCAGCCAGAATGGTGGAGGAGAGGAGGAAAACCATACTAGGCAGTGTAGCTCTTTTTTAAAAAAAAAAAAATGCTGATACCACTGGGGCAGTCTCACCTGTCTGGCTGGTAAAAGAGTTGTTGGTGTGACTGCATTGGGACACTGGATCTACGACACTCAGCACTGTGCCCAGCCCTCCATCTTAGTCTTCACCATGACAACATGACTTCCTATTGCTCTGCTTGTTTTTCTTTTTGCCCAGAATATTTGATGTCTTCATGCACATCTCTGGTCTTCTGAATGGAATTTCTAGTTGTGGGCTTATCTCTTCATAATCCTCTCCTGGAGGCAGCAAAAGCCAGATTGCAAACAATGCACCAGGGGAAGAGTTTAAGTTTCCCCATGCAGACCAGAGAAGGAACTTCCTCTGCATTGTCTGACTGTGAAGATCCACCCCTGGGTTCAGCCAGCCAGCCTTCAGCAACTCAGGAGGGGAGGGAGCTGCTTCCTCTTTTTTTTTTTTTTTAACTAAGCTATTAACTAGACCAAAATGTAATTAAAACCAGCTATACCCACCAGGAGAGGAAATTATTTAAGGAAAGAGTGGATGACACGAGACTGGTGACTAGAGGAATATGACATCCAGTTCTACCACAACTGAAATACCTCACATGCTTCAAGAACTGACAGAGCAGAACCTGAACTTTTTCTGTTACTTACCTAAAATGACTGTTACCAATATCCATCAACAAGAGAAAGGGAAAGTGGTTAGTGATAACTTTCTTCTTATCATCTGTTAGAAAGGACTCAGACTGGAGATGTGTGTTGCAAGTTCACAAATGCAAGAGCTACCTAGTGGTGTTTATTTTATTTATATTGTGCCTTTTTCCCAGGAGGGGACCCAAAGTGGATTACCAAAAGACTAAAACAAGATAAAGCTAAAAACATGATAATAGAAAGGTTAAAACACAGCTCAACAAGTTATAAGTAAAATGCTATTCAATTTTAAGGAATGTAAAGGCATTTAAAAACACAGCAATGTTAAAATGCAGTACACATGCCCCATAAAAGGAGTCCCTGCCACCAGTTAATTATTAAATGTCTGTTTGAGTAAAAAGGTCTTTACTTGCAGGCAAAAGGGAGAGCAGAAAGGGTCTTCCCAATTCACGAAGCAACTGGTTTGAGCCTCAGTAAACAGATCAAATAACCAGATAGTCTTGATATGTATGTTAACATATGTACCATCTAGAATGCAAATATAGCTTCTTGGAATGTGAAAACTAAAGCTTAAAGCTTCAGCCATCATACTTCAGACTTCATTTCTAGAGGTTCATATCTAGTGGCTACAGGACTGCAAGGGAGGAAGGCAACTAATTTCTTTTTCTTTCACCATCTGCCCACTGTCCCCTCTATCCCTTGAAAACCCTCTCTAGTGGGCCAGGAAGCACTGCTGGATAATGAGAGCTGTCGCATCTGTGTCTTAGTGGGAAAGAATGTCCCAAACAATTACAAGAGTAAGTCACTGAAATGTATAGATATATCGGGGGGGGGAGCTGTACATCCAGGAGAGTTCATTCTGTAGTCAAATGGCAAACGGCTTTGGGGAAAGTTTTAAAAAATATGGCATAAATCTTATTGTTATTTATGACCAGAGTAATAGGCCATTTCCACATGGGCATATTGCCCACGCTAGAGCGACCTCCCCAGGAGGTCTTCTTCACTGGGGTCTGCGCTAGAGCAGTTAAGAAAAGTGAGGTTCTAAACCTCAAACTGTTCTAGCGCAGACCCGGGGGTGGCGCTGTGAGTTTTATAAAAACCACCCTCAAAAGTGGTTTTTATAAAACTTACCCGCGCTGCCCCGTAGCAGGCCTCGGTCAAGAACTGCAGGGATGCGGCAGCGCGCCCCTGCAGATCTGCCTGGGGGCGGGCTTCCGGGTGGCGCGCTGTCCTAATTGGCGGAGCACCACCGGAAGCCGCCGGGCGCCATTTTGGGCGCCGCCAGGAGCCACCGAGCGCCGCCGAGCGCCGCCGAAATTCGGCGGCATTTGGAACGGTGGATCCGCGCTCTTCAGAGGGACGGAGCAACCCGCTCTCAGGTAAGCTCCGCCCCTGCGTGCGCAGCCCCGTTTCGCCCCCCCCCCGTGAGGAAAGGGCCATAGAATCAAGTAGATTTTCTTATCTATTGATTCATCATTCAGCAACTGGTTCAGTGGGTTTACTCTAGTTGGGAGTAATCAACGGGATTTCAGTCAGTGTGTCATAAAACCTCAGGACCCATTAGTAGTCCCCCGACACACACACATGCACAGATTGCCCAGATCTGCCCCTGCTAGACATCCTCATGCCTGTTGGTATGATCCTCTCAGGAAGATTTTAACAATGAAGTTAGAATTGAGACTTGCAGGACTCAAAAAAGCTGCCATTGCAATTTCTTCAGAGCAAATCAGTCTGTATAGCTGGAATGCTTGGTAGAGATTCTAAGCAAACTGCTTTTCCTCTGGTCTCCATTACAGTCTGATCTTGACAGACTGGATCTCATCCCACTCCACCTCCACCTTTGTTATTTCTTCAGCAGATTTTTGCATGAAAATCTGCAATTAATGGATAACTGCAGCCACTGTTTGACATTCTAATTCCATTTTTTGTTTGGTATTTTAGATCTTTCGAAGCAGCTGTAGGCTGGAATCCTATTGGTGACATGCATATGTGTTATGAGTTATGCATGCATGTGTCTTTTCACAGGTGCTGTGCAAAGGGCTGTCTGTTAACCCCCTGCACAGCATCTAACGCCTCCCACAAAGACATCTGTCAACTGCAGGGGTGAAGCGGTCAGAGTACCAAATAAGAAATCTGCCTCTGTGAATGAAATTTTCCTCTAGTCCTCAGATTTCTAGCATTGCAGAAAGTGACAGGATGAACATTGTTCATACCTAGAACTCATGTTTGCTGCATTTACATCCCCTTGGTTACTTTGCCTGTCACTTTTCATAGGCCTTTTCCACACAGGGTAATAAAAACGGTGCAGGGCATCCTCCACGGAAGATTACTGCATCTTGGAGTGGACTGAGTCCAGACTACTTACTGTAGATCTGCACCTCAATCTGCTCTGGAACGACCCCAAGTGGTCCTCCAGTGTGCTTTTGAAAGACCTGATTTTTCCGGTCTTTCAAAAGCCTGGAGCGCGTCACTGCCTGCCTGCTCCCTGGTGCAGATTCACAGCGGAGGTCGGGCTTTAGGCTGGCGAGCTTCAGCGGCTGGCCGGGACCCACAACCAACCAGAAGACGCCATTTTGGACACTGGAGCAGTGCGGATCTACAACCACGGACTGCTCTGGAGCAGCCTGGACCGGACCAGGGAGCCAGAAGATCCAGTAAGTAGCGGCACGGGGCAATTCCCTCACCCCATGCAGAAATGGCCACAGAGTGCTTAAACTATGGACTTTTTCGCACTTTGGGGGGAAAACGGGGTGTTCTGATACTTACCGGGCTGGTGCACTCCCTCCGCTGATCCAGGCTGATCCGGAGCAGTGTGCGGCCGCACTACACACTGCTCCGGGGATGAAAATGGCGCTTTCCGGTTGGTGGAGGCTCTCCACCAACCGGAGAAGCTCGCCAGCCTAAAGCACACCCCCGGAAGACTTGCAGCCTCATGGTGGTGCGAGCTTGCAAATCTACACATTAGTGCAGCGACGGAGTGGGGCGTGCTGTGCTATTGAAAGACCTCTTTTAAGCGGTCTTTCAATAGCATGGTGAACCACCAGTTCTGGTCGTTCTGGAGCGGGCTGAAGTCCGGACATACATAAAGTAGTCTGGACGCAGTCCGCCCCTAAGTGCAAACATCCTCGCCAGAGGACACTCTGCCCCGTCACTAAATCAAAGTGCGGAAAAGGCCTATATTTCTAAATGCTCATCTGAAGACTTAAGTTACTGCAACATGAGAAATTTGGGGAGTAAAGGGACATTATGTGTGGGGGAGATTCTCATTTGAAGGAGAATATCCTCATCCCTTCCCCCTTTCAAGTCCCACGGGGTGCAGCTATGGCCATTTAGTGGTAGGGGGAGGGGGTAAGAGAAATTGCCTAGCAGTGAGGACTTGGCCTATCCAATCAGAGGAAGTAATGCTGTTCTCCAGTTGGTGCAATTCTCCACTCAGAGTCAGGAAAATACAGAAGCTCAGTATCCATCTATTTCTCTTCCACCACCTGGAGAACTGCAGTCAGGATGGGCCACATCTCCTGCTGTTCAGTTCTTCCAGCCACTAAACAGCTATAGAAGCTTCTCATGGGGCTTGGTAGCTGCCTGGGAAAGAGGACATGGAACTTTGCATGTGGAACATTATGTTCTGCACAGCAGTCATAATCAAAGAGTATGGTAAAAACAGCAGGACAATGAAGAATGAAGTGCACAATCAAATCAAGTCTTGCTTCTGGTAGCCTGTTGTTTGATAGAACTTTTACTCAGAGTAAAAGACTGACCTTGAGGTGGAAGCAAATATCAGTTGTATACAGTAAGTTATATATTTATTATTTACTCACTTACCATTGACTCACAGAGACGACAGCATTAAATTCCAAATTAATACTCTGTGTAGCCTGTGATGACATTTATGAACAAGAAAAGCAAATACTTTTTAATTCACTTAAGTCAGAATATATTACATTCTATACACAAATGTTTCCCCTGATTTTCTGTCTCCCTGAACATTCCCTCTCTTTCCCCTGCCCCATATCAGTGAAAAGACTGGCTCTTCATAATTTTGCATCTTATTTTTTACATGATAATATCAGCACAAAGCAAATTCATGATGTCCTTTCTATGTGAATCTTGTATTCACAAGACCAGCCTGGCCAGGGATGCACAAATCCTCCTTAGTTTGGATGTGTGTGTTCATCCACCATCTTCCACCAAAAGGTCTCATTTGCTCCTCTTCCACTGTGCCTTGTAAAGAGGGAGGGATACTGCCAACCAGGGCACTAACTTAGAAACTGGGTTGGGTTCGGCAGCACTTACCAGCCCATAACAAAGGCCATTTCCGCACAAGACTGTTATAGAGCTATGATTCCACTTTCAACATCCTATGGAATCCTGGGGTTTGCAGTTTTGGGAGGGGCCAGCCAGCCCCTCCCGAAACTGCAAACCGCAGGATTCCATAGGATATTGAAAGTGGAATCATATGCTATAACAGTCTCATGTGGAAATGGCCAAAGTTGCACTGAAAATATGTTAAGTTCTGTCCTGGAGTGAGTGAGGGAGAGGAGAGGGAGAGAGAGATTGTTACTACTTGGCAAGAAAAAGATCTCTGTGGAGAGGGAATGGAAAGAGAGGACCAGAGAGCAAGCAATTAATTCTGTGGAAAGGCAATGATGCATAGGAGATTGTATATCAAGCATGGATAATTTCGAAACCACTATAACCTTTTGCAGGAGCATTTAGCTAAAGTCATGTGTGCTGGCAATTCTGTCCTTCTGCTCACAAACCCCGCGTAGTTTCCATTGAGTCAAAGAGTCAGAATTCTGATGTCGAATGGATCCTGTTTGGATATATCTGGTGTCCCTCTTCCAGGCAAAACTTAATACTAACTCTTCCCATGTCAGTATGTATTCAGATAAAATATGTGAATGTGATAATTTCAAAACCATGTTCATATGATATTATATCATCAAAACAAAAAACCAACGTGCTGGATCCAGATGACATCCTAAATCCAGTTGTTAGTATCAACTGTGATCAACCCATTGAATCAATGGGAATTTGATAAATCATCACTGATGTAAATTTCATTAATTCAATGGATCTATATTAGATGGGACTGGTATTTAGATATAAGCCCATGGTTAATCATGGCTTAGTGTAATCAGTCAAATCAGCAGGCAAAGTTACTCATGACTAACTGAAGCCCCACGGCTTTCAACTTAGTGAAGTTTGACTAATTTGGTCTTGATCCATCTCATTTGTGAAAAGAAATAGAGCTGAGACCCACTAACCACACCGAAGGATCGTAAGCCTTCACCAGTGTAGTCATGCTGTTGGAAGGGTGGAGAGTACTCTTTCTTCCACTTCTTGCATAAGGCTGCTCCTTCTGCATGATGTATGTGAGAACAGGGAATGAAATTTTGCCTGGGAGCCACTTAGCTGCTGTTGCATAGTTGGGACAAAGGGCATTGCACAAGAAGGGATTGGATACATCCTTGTGCCATGCTCTCAAAAGTACATATGCCACTAGGCTTATAGTGGTATGTGCCACAACCTACAGGATTCTATGCCATGCTCACTCAGAAGTAGACTCCACTGGCCTAAATCCAATTGACAGTACTAGCTTCAGTAGACCCATTAACTCAATGAAACATACATATTTACTTACCAAGTTCTCATTGATTCAACTGGCATACTGTAGTTGGGACTAACAATTGGATCTGGGCTACTGTGTTCAACAGGGAATATTCCCAGATAGTTGGATGTTGGTGAATTGGTGGACTTAAATTATCCTTTATAGTATGCTTACCACAGTTTCACAGTTTTATCTTGGCTATAGTGCCCAGGTTTCCCACAGCTGAATCTCCATCTGCAGGAAGTTGAGGAAGGTATATTTTATCCTAGCATGAATTTTATCTTGTATACATTTGTATATTAAAAGCAAAAGAGCAAGTCAAATAAAGGCCTATTGAGTCTGCTATAAATGTATGTCCCTCCATCAGGATCCAACTCAGGACATGGATAAGACATCAGATGTACTCATTCAATGCATATAAAGCCCATAAGCCTGAAAAATAGTTTAGTGATCCAGATGCTGATGCTTTTCCATTGAAACAACTGACCATGTTACATATTACTATTCCTAATTACATGTTCTGAAATATTACAGAATATAACTCTGCTGGAAACACAGTTTCAGCTTCTAAAGAAAAGTGGCAAAGTTCCCAAGGGAATAAGAACTCTGCTATGCAAATAGCAGAGTTCTAGATGTGAATAATTCTCAATGTCTTACTCTCTTCAAAGCTACAAATTCAGTGACTGGAAGAAAAGCTCATGGAAGAGGAGAATTCTTATTGGTGGAGCAATGCCTTCATTTTGCTCCCTCGTAGCTACACCACTAGTCATTCTCCCAGATGAAAGGTTATTGGCTCCCCAGAAACAGCCTAGATATCATCCTCTCGTTTTTCCCAACTTTTCAGAGGTAATGTTCCTGCCCATGCTGGTAAATATCTTCAAGTGGGAGAAAGAAGATATACACATGATCTATTGAAGGATGCCTTCTTTTGCATCACATTAACCTTTTTCTCTTGCTGAACCGCCATTGTCCAGTGTTGCCCAAGATAGTACAATAAATCCCACACCCACAAACACACACACTACATTGCTCCCCAGGGTCTCCCATGTTATTTTGACCAATTAGGCACAAAAAAATCCCACAAGGGCTTCTCCCTCACCATGGCACTTAAAAATACAATAAGAATTGCCTTACTTTGACTAATGATAGCGCTTCCCTTCAATTATTCCCCATTTTCTCTTTCCCCATCCTGTGTCTGTACCCACATTTTAGTTATCCCCTTTTCTTTCTTCAGTCTCTGCTGCAAATGCAACCATGCCCCACACTTAAAGAGTTAACAATGTCTTACAATAGCAGTAAGAGATTGAACGAGTTTCCAGTGAGCCAATCTTTCTTCATCTCTTATCTACATATTGTTGTTGTTATGTGCCTACAAGTAGTCTCTTGACTTATGGTCCCAGGGTGTTCCTGAAACTGAGAGTGGGTTTCCACGGCTGAGGGGGAAACTGAACCCTGGTCTCCAAGTCGTAGTCCAACAATCAAACCACTACCCCAGGCTGGCTCATCTACCCATCCTAACCACTGTGAAATGTAAACTGATACCCTTAGGGATCTTTCCATCTCTTCTGTCTCTCCCTCCATTCTCTCACTACTAGTTCATTGTTGCCTTAACACCCCTAGAGGGCTTTCCTTTCTTTAACAAAATTCTTTCAATAAAGTTTTAATTTGTTTCTTTAATTTGTTTTCGGTTTCTCATTAGTGTCTTTATTCCTTAATCAGAATTGCTATTCACTGCAGATACAAACTCTCCACCAGTGGCATACCAACCCTTAACAGTGCCCAGGGCAAGGGGGCAGGATGAGAAGAGGTGTGCAGGGTGAGTGGTGGAAGTGGGCAGGGAAAATAGCAGGAGTAGGCATGGCGAGCAGCAGTGGGTGGGGAGGTGGCAAGTGGAGGTGGGCGTGGCAGTCAGTTGGATGGAAGTGGGCAGATCAAGCAGCAGAAGTGGGTGTGGCAAGCAGCAGTGGGCAGGGAGGGGCCAAGTGGCGGTGGGTGGGGCAAGCAGGCAGGTGGAAGTGGGTGGGACAAGCAGCAGAAGTAGGCAGGGTGAGTGGTAGCAAGCAGGGGAAGGATGAGTGGAGATGGGCGGGGGTAAGCAGCGGGCAGAAATGGGCAGGGTGAGCAGGAGTGGGGATCAGGCGAATGGCGGGCAGAGGTTGGTTGGGTGAGCAGCAGTGAGGGGCAGGTGGGGGATTCCTCTTTTTGCGCCCCCCCTGACACTGGCACCCAGGATACATGCCTCAATTACCCCACTCTAGATCTGCCTCTGCTCTCCACCAACCTCTTTATGTTCTGTTTCTGTATTCTCCTTTATCTCTGCTCTTGCAACATAAAGTTTTCCCATCGTTCTCTTGTGTGATTATCTATGAGTGGATTTTTCAGCTTGGTTGGCTGCATGAAGTTGGAAAAGATGGCACATTTCTCCCATAGGCTTCTGAAAATAAAAGGTGTGCAGCAGCAATCCAGTTGCCTAGGAGAGGCATTCTCTAAACCACATCTTTAATTTAGGTTTCTTGGCCATCCTTAGAGATCACCAGCAAATTGTGGATCAGGCCCATAAACAATTAATATTTGGAATTTCCAAGGGACCACTCATGGTCAGGAAGACATACACACACACACACACACACACACACACACACACACACACACACAACCAGGCCCTGGGTTTTATGTTACATAAGTCAGCATCAAAAAAACCCATGCCTTAAGGTCACCATAACTGAGAAATGACTAAAGGCACACAACAACAACAAAGGCTATTCTGCATTTTGGTACATTTTGTTTCTGTTTTGTTTTTAAAGTAGATTCAGTTACTTTAATAGCTTGACAACTGTATTCACTAAGGAGGACTAACATCTTTCTGTGGTATAATAAAAATAGATTTTTCATGGTTTAAAAATATGTGTATGACTCTTTTTTTTTTCCAAATGACAGCGAGGCAAAGATTCCCTAAGAGTTATACCTGAGATCTAGTCTCATTTTCAGCTGACACCATTTTTTTATTCCTTATTTGTTTATTTTTTGCAGGACTAGGAAATTTGCTGTGCTCTTTACGAAGGCAAAGAGAGAAAAATGAATTATGAGATGAGATTAAAAAGTGATCTGAATAAAATGCTGTCATCATTACGCAGAGTTAGGTTTCTTAATGCCATTCTTTTGGCCAAAGGCCTGAATTACAAAATGAAATAGAGACAAATTTGTTTCCATATCTGTCCCATGACACAAAGCTTTAGGCATGCTTTGGACATATTTTCTGTCTGCTTGGGCCTTAAAAGAAAGAGTGTGGTGTAGTGTTTGAGAACTGTTTGAGAACTCTAGAGACCAGAGCTCAAATTCCACTGAGTCACCTTGGGCAATTCTCACTCTCTCAGCCTCAGAAGAAGGCATAGGCAACATCCCCTGAACAAATCTTGCCAAGAAAATCCTGTGATAGATTTGCCTTAGAGTTGTCATAAGTTGAAATAACTTGAAAGCACACAACGACAACAACAACAACAACAACAACAACAACACTTAGGCCTTGTGAACACACAGTCAAAACCATGCAAAGTAGCTTCACAAGAAAGACATAAAAGAATCCGATAGCATATTTGAGACTTGAATGAAATTAGTCTCAAAGTGCTGCTGGATTCTTTTATGTCTTTTTATAAAACTTGGCTATCTCTTTGAATAGTTTTACAACATTCTTTAGACTGCAGTCTTGTAATTTAGCCTCACTGAATCCAAAATTCCTTACTTCTGAGCAGGTGTGCATAGGATTCTGCAGTTACTTTGAAGTGAGTTGGTAGCACTGAATTGTTTCATCCAAAGTACTGCTCTCTGATCACCCTTGAGCAGCATGACAGCCCAACTCTAAATATGTTTGCTAGGATGTAGAGTAGTGGTTCTCAGCCTTTGGTCCTCCAGATGCTTTGGACCTGGCCTCCCAGAATTCCTGCCCGTTAGCTATGTTGGCTTAGGCTTCTGGGAGTTGAAGTCTAAAACATCTGGAGGACCAAAGATTGAAAACCACTGATGTAGAGCCTACTTACTTCAAAGTGAGTGTGCATAGGACTTCAGGCAAAGTGTATGGACACACAGCTGCTCTGTTGAAGTGTGCAAAGGCTTTACAGAAGAAAACGGTAATCAGATGAATGTCTCACAATAACCAGGACAACCTCAAATTGCTGTTGTAAACCTATGGGAAATAGGAGAGTGACCCCAGTGTATCAAAGCATCATCACAACACAGTATGTTATGCTATGTAGTACAATTAGTCCAACTTAAGATCAGTGACATAGCATCCTCAATGAAGTGCACCTTTATGCATTCATTATTTTTTTACTGAGATAACAAGATTTGTCTGTCCTTTGAAGATAATCCAAAGGATATTGACTATCGAGTATTAAATAAATATGAAGGAGGGATATTACATATTAGCAAAGAAAAGGATCTGAAGTATTAATTTTCTGACAATAAAATCTGTATTAGGCCTTAATTGAATTTTCCAGAAGCAATAAAGTCCAACGTACTTTGTTTTGGCAGCATGGCATATTATGGAATAATTCAATTAATTGGGCTTTAGAAAAAAATCAGAATCAAAGTACAGCTGTTGAACCATAATGATTCTTTATTCTTTGACATTGAACTGAATAATTTATCTTCTATTCTAGTAGGACGGCAGCATATATGAAAGCAGATTTTTAAGCTAGCAACATCAGAAAATCAGAGGAAAAAAATCCCCTTAATGATTTCATTACCCTTATAAAGCCTGATTCTGCTCCTGTTTACTCTAAAGGAAGTCACACTGGATTAATCTCAACTATATGTATGTATATTCCTGTAAGTTGCCTGTCAATTTACAGTAACCCCATGAATTTCATAGGGTTTTCTTAGGCAATGAATACTCAGAGGTGGTTTTGCCAGTTTCTTCCTTTGAAATACAGTAGCTGGCAATCTATGACAAATGCGCCATGAGTCCTCATTTTTCTGTTGCTGTGGCAGAATGGGAGAAGAGCTGTTCTGGACTATTCTCTCTCAGACATGACTAAAACTAAACCAATTATTTCTCATCATCTCTGTGGAGGAGGCAGTTGTCTCCTCTGAATATGGCAAAGCTAGGAAAATAATTTATTAAAAATTAATATATTTCTGCTATATTTAATGAAAATTTCATTAAAATTTCAACAAAAAATTAAATTCTTGATTGTTAATCACCAGCAATGTTGAGGTGATTTTTTAAAAAATTAATAGTTTACTTAGTTAAGTACATAATTAAGTACAAGATTAAGCACAAGATTCTGGCCAACATTTTCAAGTTTCAGTGGGAGCATTTTTAATATTTTAGATTAAATTCTACACTTTTTTCAGAAGAGAGTGATTTAGCTGGATTGGGAAGTACCAGGTAGTTTTACTATTGAAGAAAAGATTTGGTGGCAGAGCTAGTAGCAGGGTAGTATTTCCTTGAGAACCAACATAGTGCAGTGGTTTGAACATAGGACTGACTCTGGAGTCCAAGATTCAAATCCCTGCTCAGCCATGGAAACTCACTGGGTGACCCACTGGCCTCTCTGAACCTCAGGGGAAGGCAAAGGCAAGCCAGCTATGAACAAATCTTGGCAAGAAAACCCAACGATGGGTTCAACTTAGGGTCACCATAAGTTGAGCCATTTCCGCACTAGATTGTTATAGCGCAATGATTCCACTTTCAACATCCTATGGAATCCTGGGGTTTGCAGTTTTGAGAGGGGCCAGCTGGGACCCCAGGATTCCATGGGATGTTGAAAGTGGAATCATAGCGCTATAACAGTCTAGTGTGGAAATGACCTTGGAAATGACTTGAAGGCTCACCAAAAAAAAAAAAAGTTTATTTCCTGATTGCCACCTGAATGGTCCATTGAGAGCAGTGCTACGTCACAACGCAACATCATCTCCACAACAATTTTTTATCTTTAAAGATGGATGTCTCCTTATGAAGAATGCCTCAAAGCACGATGGGATATCATGATACAGGAACATTTCTGCTATGCCATTCTGTGGGCAAATAAGTTTTATGTAAAAGAAAATAGTAAAATTCTGTGGCGATGCATTTGTTGTGATATACCCATTGCCACCCCTTCCCTGTTTTTAGAATTTGATGTATCTCCTGGAGATAGCAAAAACCCAAAATTGATTCCCACACTTTTGAAAATGACAAAAATCACACAATGTACCAGGCATTGGCCAGGCATGCAAAAGGAGAGTTTGGGTTTACTTCTTCTTTTATCTTAGTGGGCCATGAATTTGCTTCAAGTGTTCTTTGTTCCACTCCTCCCTACTACAAGAGGGCAGTGGTAGTTTCCCTTGCTCTTCATTCTATGGCCTCTTCCCTGCTCTGCAAACTGCTGCCTCAGATGGGCTTTTGTTCCCCGCTGGGTTTAAACCATTCTTCCAACAAACCCTGCAAATTTTTCATTCACCACCTCCTAAGAAGGCTACCCGGTATTCTTCTATGCTGCCTATCTTTCCTTCAGTTTTCCATTGTGGAGTCAAAAGGGTAGTTGTTAGCAATGTGGATAAATAAGTACCATCGAGGGATTTTGCCAGGAGTTTAGGAAAGTTTCAGCTACTGAGCACTTGTTCTTTGCCCAACAATGGCTCCTGCTGTGAAATTCTGTGCATGATGTGACAGGATGGCATCATGGGAGCATCTCCTGTTGCCTTGTGTTGTTTGTCTCAGTCCATGGATGGTTAATAGCACTTTGCTTTGTGATTGAGTGATATGTACCAGTGATATTGCCATGCTAGTTTTGCCACACCAGTGAATGCCACGCATGCTAGGAAAATGGCTGGTGAGTTCACTGTGTCTTCAGGCACTTGTAATTAAGCAACAAGCTTGCTGCCAACACGGCCAAATCCTAGGACTGATCTACCATCTGACTTATTTTTCCTTAGGATTTTCACAAATTTAACACAACATAAAGTGAAAAATATTACTTGTGGGCGTAAAAAAACTTGAAAGGTTCCCAGTATTCTGTACAATTAAACATATGCACTCTGTACGCTTTTATTTCTTTCTTCACAGTCCCACATTACAACTGCATTGAGAAATGCATTTCCTTTATAGCAGCTTTGAAACCTTCTTCACAGTTTATCTTTATGCCTAATTCTTTGCAGCTGTTCCCAACTGTGGATGATATTCTATGTGTGCAGCTATACAGGGGAACCTGACTGCAGCAGCAGAATGCTATAGAATCGTTTTGCCGTTTCTCCTTTTCTCCACTTAATCCCCCTTTGCTGGCCACGATCCGAGGAGTGCCTCCTAAAAAACAGATGGCAGTAACTGATATGTTTCGTGATTGTGGCCAGTTAATAGCTCAGGATAACAGTGAGATAAGAACTAGGCAAGCCAGACTACTTGAGACCAGCTGGTGCTGCTGCTGCTGTTTTAACCCTTTTAAAGATGTAATAGGGACTTGTTAGATTTTTTCAAGTTCTGAGTTGCTTCCTTCAATTAGCAAAGTTATTTTTCACTATACTGTAATAAACTATGCATTTGTTTATTAGTACGGCACATAATTATTCCAGGATATCTTCCAGTCATGAGTTTCAAATCATTCTGCTTTCATCTTTTCAGTCTTTCAGACTAGACTGCCTTGAAGATCCTCCCACCCAATTCTGTATATTCCATCTATTACAATGCAAATGGAAAATAAAAACAATTTCTTCAGAAAACTAAAGCAAAATGCACTTCTCCTCTTCTTGGAGGAAAACTGCTGTCCCTCTTATAGAGTTGTGTTTCATGGGGAAGGGAGCGTTTGAACACTTTCTCTCTCTCTCTCTCTCATCAAAGCAGGAAGACTAAAGAATATTACTATGACTCAAGAGTAAGCAATGTAATAGTGGCTTTCAGTATACAGTCATCCCTCCATAGTCACTAGGATTAGGGGCACAGGACCCCAGTGAAAGTGAAAAAAACATGAATAACTCTGGGCCCTCCCAAACCATATTTAATACAGAAAAAAAAAGTATGATCACCATATTCAACACACTGTGGATTCCTCTGAGGCATCAGGGTTCCTTCACAAGGCAGAACTGGGTGGCTGGTGGGGCTTACTGCTGCCACCTCCACTGCTGCCCCGCACCATTTTTAATAGGGACTTACAAGCCTCGTTCACAGTTTCTCAGTCTCACGAGGCTTGCAGTCCCTATTAAAAATGGCATTAGGGAAGCAGCAGAGGTGACGGCAAATAATCCATGAATAATCAAATCTGCAAAAGTGAAACCTGCAAATGTGGAGGCCTGACTGTACAACTTGTTAGATGTTATAAACATAGTGATGCCAATGGAGCAGGAGACTGAAAACTAATGTTAAAGCTGATATACAACTGAATCTCACAGATTTTTCAAGGACTCACTTCCAGAGACACAGAGTCAAGATCTTAGTTCAAATGTGAAAGGTCAAAAAGAAAAAGTGAAGAGAGCCCCCACTTCAAAGAAAACCTTACAGAAACATAAGATTCCAAATCCAAGTTTGCTCAGCAACAGTATTTTCTGTTGGAAGGAACAACAGCTACTACCCTCTCTTCCTGTTCCTCATTGTTCAACAGATTATTGGCATTTTGGCAGATGATTTCAGCCACTGTTTGAAGAGTGTTGTGGGTGTCAGGAGCAGGACACACCCAGTACTCCTTTGTACAACTGCTTCTTATCCAGCTATGGTCAGGTCCTATGTGTTCAGGTTCATCCAGGAGAAATAAATTGATAGTTTGCAGCCATCACACTCTCTTGCAATCTTTCAGTTTCCACTTCCTTTTCCTTCTTTCTGCTCCCAGATGATCCACCAAGGTACAACCGTTCCTTTAAATCCCTGGAAGATGGACCCAGACTATTTCCGCACTAGACTGTTACAGCGCTATTATCCCACTTTCAACATCCTATGGAATCCTCTGGCTCCTCCTGTAACTGCAAACCCCAGGATTCCATAGGATGCTGAAAATGGGATAACAGCACTATAACAATCTAGTGTGGAAATGGCCCCAGAGTAGGCAGCTTTCATGCAGATTGAGCCTTCAGTTTGTCTGTAGATGCAGGGTGCCTGTAAATGGTATTTTTGTGTAATTCTTCCTTAACGCATAGTAACATTTAACAGTATGACATTATGCCATTGTGTCTTTTCATTTCAAACTCCTTTCCCATCAACTGTCATCATAGGGGAGTAATGATATGATAATATTACAGGATATGGGGCATTGGCAATGAGGATTTGGTATAAAATGCTTATTTAGAATTCCTGAATCCTGTAATAACATATTCTCCAATTGACCCAATTTGTCAGGGACAGTCCCAATTGATCTTCTATTGTCTCAGTTTTGGCTGCTTTTAAAATGTTCAATTTTCTCTCTCCTTCTCCCACTTTCCCCCTTTCGTCCTTGGCGTACTTTTGACTAAAATTTTTATCTTGGTAAAGCAGCTGTGCAAAGCACTTCCTTCTTTGCCCCAGCAGAAGGTGGACAACAGCGCCTGTGGCCCTGCAATATCCTTCCTAGGGCTATAGGACTGCAGTCTGACAGGGCAAGAGGGGGCATTTTGGAGTAACATATCTCTCAAAGGTTAAATAGGACCCCTACCCAATAAGTTTGCAAGGGACTGCCCCCTAAATGTTGCTATATTTAGTGCCAGCTTCATTCACATATTTTTTTGAAGCAGGAAAAGGAATGGAATATCTGATTAATTTTACTTCCAGATCATGCCAAGAACTATTAGAGCTGGTTACAGGGAACATGTAACTTCCTTACTGCAGAAGCTTCATGTGTTACTGGTTCATTTCGAGATGCAATTTAAAGTGGTGGTCATTAACTATAAAGCCCTATGTGGTTTGAGCCCAGGCTATATGAAAGATTGTATCTCCCTATATGAACTGTACTGAGTTTTGAGATCCTCTAAGGCAGGGCTTTCTCTTCACTCTCACAGGAATGTTTGGTGAGGACATGGAAGAAGACTCAGTGGCTATACCAGGCTATGGGATTCCTTTCCATGGGAGGCTAGGCTGACCCTCTCTCTGCTGTCTATCAGCCATCAGGCAAAGATCTTTTTGTTTAGACACATCTTCTGCTGTGAACTGGCTATAGCAGAATGATCTTATAATGCAATATGTGTCACTTTTATCTCCACTATTATGTTTAAAATAGTTTTTAAATTATTTTAAAATAACATTTTAATTTTTTTTTTTATTTATTTATTTAACTATACATGGTTTCAACTTATACCGTAAGCCAGCTTGATATCCTAGTGGGGAAAAGTGAGATAGAATTTAATTAAGTAAATATCTATTTTAATTTCATTTGATGACACAGTAGCAGCTCTTTTTCTAGGAATAAGAACCGAAGCCAGATGAATCTGATAGTGCTGTGTTGCAAAGAGTGGTAATATGACTTTTATATCTCAGTCATCAACAATACTTACAGGAGCAGTTCATTTGTTTTAAGGAACTTTAGTTAAGCTATCTTACTGTAACAAATGATATTTTACATTTTAAAATTCCTAAAGAGATTAAAACAGTGTTTAATGACCTTTCATTCTAACACTGAATGAAGCTTTTGCTTATTTACACTGTAAATTACTGTGTGCGTAAGAGAAGCTATACTCTTCCTTTAGTTTCCTCTACCTACAAATTAGAATAACTAAACTCTGAATCTGTATATGAAATGTCAGTATTAAGAGTGTTTAGGATATAATATTTCCAAAGTAATGGAGGAAAGGAAATTATACATTTGTACCTACAATATACCCAGATCAAGGATGTTCCACAATTTACCCCTTCATACATTACTCCAAAAGCATTTTTTTAAAAAGAACCGAACCACAGATCACTCATTTCTCCTTTGTCAACACTTCCTGATAATGTATGAAGGTTCTCCTAGTAGCATATTAGTAGAACATTCCACTGGCTCTAAAAATAGACTTATAGAAGTTCAACTGAATTCATATGATATAAAATCTTCTGCTCTTTACTTGAATTCATTGCTGAAACTGTCCAGCTTCCAGATATCTTTCACCCTGCAAGTCCTTTTCTGATATCTTCAAACTTCCAGATGCGTAACTCACATGTGAAGAATGAAATGTTCGCACTATAATCTCATGGAACTAGAGAAGATTCTGTATCACTGCTACAAAAAAAAGGGGGGGGGTAATGCATGGCCACTTAGAAGTAAGCCTCACTGAGTTTAGTTGACCTTACTTCCAAGCCTCAGGGATAGCAGCCTCAAGGGAGTTTGTAAGGAAGGTTGTTGTGGGAATGAACCCTGGAATATGAAAAAGGACTATGGCACCACCTGGTGACAGTATCAGCATCACAGCTATTACATCATAGGTTTAGAACACCATAACAAAGTGTAGAATGTGGGAAAAGGAAGCACTCGAGGAACAGAATCTGTGCCTTTACATGGATGGTTACTAGTAAACAACTCAATGTTTATTGGAAATCAAGGATTACTGTACACTCATAAAAGAAGCAGAAACTGAGCAACATCCAGTGGAAATCACAGAAGAAGCAAGAGGCATATTTTTCAGTGCTCAAAAGAAGGTTTTTTTGTTGATAAATAGACTTGGGTAACTTTTTATTAGTACAAAAATGTTAATTTTAAAACCTACTCCACCTCCTTTTTCAACAAAATCTTCTCCACAATAGTGTCCACTTTCTCTTTTACCCAGAACCTGAAGTCTATTTCCCATGAAGTTACTTATATATTGCAAAGGTGTTCCCGTGTATTTCCATAAGAAGTCTAGTTGTTTTCTCCACATAAAGTTTTTGACATGTGCGCTATATGGCATAAATAGCAAAAATGCTGCTGCATGTGAAATAGTGGTGTAAAATATGTCCTTGTTGATTAATGTAGTCTGTGAATTTAATTGTCTTAGAAGATTACCTGCTATATATCCAGTGGCCAGGGATGGTGCCTTGTGGATTTCATACCCATCAGTGCTTCTGTGATGTGTTCGTGCTCCTTGAATGTGCTTCTCACTAAAGTATTATTTGCCCAGTAAACAGAGCGTGAATTCCTAGCTGAGAAATTTCTGAAGCTTGATGCTAAATAGGTATGTACATGACGAAGGCAATGTACCAATTTAATAATGATTTCGTGTGATGCTATATTATAAATTTATACCTTGTCTTTTTATAATTTTACATAGCTTCCTGAAAAACACTTTAAAAATACAAACAGGCCAAAATGCATCAAGCTCTTCTACTAACAAAACAAGTTTCAGTATCTTGGAATGTGTCTCTTTTTTGTTCTGTGGTTACCATGCATTCATGACAATGAACTGAATCAGGATGCTTAAGCACCCAGTCCTTAGGTCTCATTTTTCACTAAGTGAATGTGTTCAAGAGCTGAAGTGCTATTGAAGACAATATGGTTGTTGTTATGTGGAATTTCTTAATTTCTTTAATAAATTGTGATGCTGGAACAAGAAGTTGGTGATGGAACATGTGCCATGTACCATTCAAAAAGAATATCCGTTTGAACCAGATATGTTCAGTGTGAGCTTTGCCCCAGAATAGATGAAGGATTTGGATTGCAAAGAACACATACAGCACTGAAATGAGCAACTGCCACTTTGGTGCTTTATAATGCAGGGGTTGTAATGATTATACATTCTTTAATCCCATTTCCTTCTAGAGAAACAATAGATGGACTGTGATTTTATAACATCTACATGTCAATCACTTGGGTTTCCATCACCAGCATTCTTTCTTTACCACTGACCTGTTGCTTCTACTTGGCCCTAAGCTGTTACAGTAAACCCTTTTGTGCTCTATAGTTTGATTCAGACAATGCCAGCACTCCTCTCCACACACACGCAGACACGCACGCACCACCACTCACGTGCCCTTCCTGCTTGATCTGAAGCCTGCGGTCGAACATCTTGTTTTTTCATTTGCTATAGACATTTGTTCTTGCAGCTGACCACAGGCAGAAAATTTTGCTTGTGTTCCAGAAAAGGACAGCTGCAGCACAAATTACCTTAAAACTCCTTGCTTCAAGGATTAGCTGAGTACAGTGCAGTGTGTGTATCTAACAACATAGGGCTTTTCATACCATAAACATGATTATTAACCTTTTGTTTGCCAGCCACATTTCTAATTTTTTTAAAAAAACAAAACACACATCAAGGATGTCATTAGCTTCTTCTGGAGGATAATTTATTCTTTAAAAGAGGCTCTGCCTATGTTTCTAGGGACTCTCATTCTTCCTCCTGTGTCTCTCATCTCTTCATAAATTAACCTTTTTCTGTCTGTTGCTTAAGCCTCCATGTTGCAGTAGCTGCTGAAGGCCACAAGTAGGTTGGCTCCACAGTGTGAGACTTTGACTTTTTGTATTGTAGATTAAAATATTAATACCTTGCTTTACACCAAAAAGATCTCAGGGTGGTTTACAAATGAAATTAAGAGAAACAGATTAAAAGAGTTTAAATGATAAAAGTAATTTAAATAAACTAAAAACATATTACATTTAATTAATGTAAAATTTTAAAACTATGTGCATTAGTATTTCAGAGAAATCAA